>PVIA01007018.1:0-88899 GCA_004024845.1 Tonatia bakeri
GGGCAGCTCAGACTGGAGACAGCGGACCCCTGGGGTAATCAGGCCTGGGACATAGAATATGCAAGATCCTGTGAGATCTGTTTGCTGGAGGATGTTATTAACTTAGAATTTGAAGGCACAGACAGGGAACCAAAACTAGCCCTTTGAGCCATGTAGTCATTTCATATGATAAAACTCCAATCTCTGCCCAGAATCACAGCAGGGATTCTGTTAGCATCTTTGTAAGTTATCTGTTCCCTTTGATCCTTTCTGCCAGACTGTGAATTCACAAACTGAGTCTACTTTTTCAATAAAAACCCACTGGGTAAAGGAACAGGGTGCTCCCCACTAGAGGGGGTGGCCATGTTCTCTATGTCCCCACAGAATCATAGTAGAATTCTGTGCATTATGCATGTTTTAATGAACATCAGTAGCCAAGATGAATATCTACTTACAATACCCATTTTGTCATCTCTCTGGGTTGCTGAGGTATTTGGGCTCAGCTGGGCATGGATCCTTCTGGCCTCCCTGGGGTATCCCATGCAGTTTCAAGTGCTACAAAGATTTAAAGGTCTGACCAGGAGAGAAGGGCCACTCTTCTTCTCCACATATTCTCAAGGCTCATCTCCATGTGGCCTCTCTGCACAGTCTCTTGAGTGGTTTCTCCAGCTGTGTGTCTGGGGGGTCTCAAGAGAGGTTTTCCAAGCTGCTTGGCTGCTAGAAGGCAGGCCTGGCACCAGCAGAACATCACTTCTGCTGCATTCTTCTAGTTAGAGTGGGTCAGAACCCAGTCCAGATTCCATATGGAAAGGACCACACCAGGGTGTGAACTGTAGGAAGCTTGTTTCACTGGGACTGTCTTTGGAGACTAGCAGTCCTGTATGCACCAGCCCAAGTCTAAAGGAGCAGTGCCAGCCAACACCTTCTCCCCATGTACTGGGCCAGAGGGTGCCTACATCTGTGGTCTGTGGGAGCAAGGAGGCTGTACTCATGACCACCCACCTCACACTGGCTCCCTCACTTACTCTGGTTGGTTCACAGGATAGTAACAGGAGAGGTCACTCTTCTGATCAGCCTGTGGTTGTTCCATTATTTTCTCCATTTACACTGTTGAGTAGACAGCCAGGAAACAGGAATGGGACCCATCTAAGGTCATGAGAAACACTCAAACTTCTCTTGCTAAGGCATCCTATTCCTCTTTTCACCATGTGTCGCTATTGAAGGGCCACAGGGGAACCACAAAGATTGTCCTGAATAGGGGAGAATGCCAGCTCCCTGGATATTTTACAGTGCCTCTTAGGGAGGTCTGTCTGTATTAGGAAGGTGGATCCAGCAGCAGGCAGCACAGAAGGAGTAGTAACAAGCAATACATAAGATGTATGGGATGTGTCTGGCCTCATCCCAATAAGGATTCCAAGGAAAGACTGAGCAGATTTGGGGAGTGGGAAGGACACTGTGCAGAGCAGGATCTGTCTCTGTGAGAGAAGACATTCCCAAAGGAAGGGTGAATAGATGAAAGGAATGACTAAAGTGGTGGAAGAAAAGATTTGTGGTTGAATCTTATGAAGAACTTTGAATATCAGACAAATCCATTCAGATCAATGAAAATGTTTTCCCACTGTTCTTCACATTCTACTGGAAAGCTGAAGAAGGCTTACTTGAGTCCCTTAGTTTGTCACAGGCTCTATACCCAGAATAAGTGATCCCTGTGTCTCCTGGGGGAGGCTCTCAAAAGGACAGCTGCTGGTGGGGTGGGAGGGTACAGGCTTTCTGTCTCATTCATGTCTCACTCATTATATATCCCAGTTGTCACCCCAGCACCTTTGCTCAGGTGTTCTGGCCTTATCCTGCATTTGAGGTCAAGTTTGGATTCTCAGAATCATATTTTTTTCTTTAGTAGACAAAAATCATCATCTGCCATAGTGTTGGACTAATTAGACCTACTGCCATTTTTTTGAGCTAACCAAATAATAGTAGTAATTAGCCAAAAAAAAAAAAATCTTAGGAATCCAGATAGGCCAATTTACAAAAGCAGTATTAAAAATGTCAGAGCAGGTTTGAAAATCTACATTACAAATATTTTCTTCATCTGATTGATTCACCAAAGGCTTCCATCTGTTGTGGACACACCTCGTGTCTCCTGGCTCACTTCAGGTCTCTAAGTTTCCCATTTAAGTCTTGAACTTCTCCAGCTCTTCAGGGCCCCCAGCTGAGACCGACACCCTGCCTCCCCCATCCCATCCCCAGGTGAGGAGAGAGAGAGACAGGCAGAGAGAGAGATCTACAGAGGAATTTCATAGGTGTTTCTCGGTAAGTGCACATTGGCTTGAATGGAATAAAGGCCTGGCTGCTACAAAGTTGCTCTGTCTCTGAAAGCTATTTGATTCAGGATTCCCAGAAGCATGGAGTCACGGACAATAGGGGAACAGAAGTCAAACTTGAGGAGAGGGGATGTGCAGAGCCCTGGAACGCTTGTGGGATGTCAAGTGGGCTCTCCTCCTGGGGCTGCCTGCAGGGTGGCACCTCAAATAATAGAAATACACACTCATTCTTACAGGTTTGTCCTTATTCTGTTAACCAGAAGCTGAGGTACACGTTTGGTCACTTGTGTGTGTACTAACATAACATCAGCAAGATGTTTGTTATCGGGAGTGTGCTAGAGAGTAAGACTACTTTCTTAAAATAACTATGCCAGTGCTACCTGCTGTAGTGTTCTTGTAACCAGGCGTGGATTTAGTGGTGTTTCAGAATTTGGAAGGCAACCTCCTCAGCCACAATGGCCATTCTTTGGCTCTTATGTATGCACATAGAAGCACAGACAAATATTCTCTCTGTGGTTTTTACACAGATGCTATTCCATACACACCACTCTGCACTTGGCTTTGCTCTCTTAATAAAAATAGAAGCTGCCTTGTGCTTTTAATGCTGTGGAGTGAGGTGATCTTTGTGCAGTTGTGCCATGATTTATTACTTTTGGCTGATACACATGTTATATGTTTTCTGTTATAAACACACAAACCCATGTGCACATATAGACAGGTACAGGACACATTCCTACACACAGACCTGTCAGGAAAGTGGCATTAGCATTTTTTATTGTGATAGATGCTGACAGTTGTCCTACATAAAGATTATTAAGGTTTACACTGTCTCCACACACTCTCCTGTGTATGAGAAGCAAATATTTATCTGTTTCTGTCTCATTCTCCTGCATATTAGACTATAGAACTGTCACTCTTTTCATCACTGATATGTAATAATGAAATATGAAATAAAGAAAGTACCCATTTGAAGTTGGTATGTGATATAAACATATTTCATACTGGGTTATTCTTTTAAATCAGAAACATGTTTTGTTTTTTAACATACAAATTATTTCTATCTATAATATATACAAATAATTAATTATTAATCTTTTATTTTATGGTCTGTTGTGTCTTTGTCACATTTGTCCACTCCAAAACTACTTATTTTTCTAATTCTTCTACATTTTCTTCCAGTAGATTCATGGCTTAACTTTTAGAAGGCTTATGTTTTACATTTAAATGCTTAAAAAACTGTGGTACATTTACACATTGGAATTCTATGCAGCAGAAAGAAAGAAGGAGCTCCTATTCTTTGCAACAGTATGGATGCAACTGGAAAGCATTATGCTGAGTGAAATAAGCCAGGTGCTGAAAGACAAATACCATATGATCTCACCTTTAACAGGAACCTAAAGGACAAAACAAACAAACAAGCAAAATATAACCAAAGTCACTGAAATAGAGAACAGGCTGACAATGACCAGAGTGGAGAGGGGAGTGAATTTCAGGGGAAAAGGGGAAGGGTTTACAGGAACAAGTATAAAGGACACATGACAGGACCACTGGCCTGCAGTGACCCCGGAATGCTGAGGATGGCTTGTCGAAACAAGAAAAACATACACAGAGAAAACCAGGTCCTGTGGGGAAATAGGGACGGAATGGCCACTCCCTCTAGTGGGGAGCACCTTGGCCACCCTCCCTAGGGGAGAGCAGGGTGGCCACACTCCATAAGGGAGAGCACCCCATTCTCTCACCCAGGCAGGCTTTTATTGGGTTCATTTACACAGGAATTCAGGTAAAGCTCATTAATCATTGCCAGGAAGTAAGGATCAAACAATAGATAACAAAGAACTCTGAGGGCCTATTTTGAGTCAGGGTCAGATAGCTAAAGAGCTGTAAAACTTTGAGGAACAAACTTACTTCTTGCTTGGACCCTTATCATTTAATTGAGAGCATTCTAAACAAAGCAGGTTTCACATGATTTTACATATTCTTTCTTAGGCCTGATCACCTGGGGAACCCGCCCTTTCCAGCACAGGGCTGCACCACCCTGTCATTCTTTCAGGCTTAAATGGAACAAGGGAAGTAAGGCAGCCAACAGATTAGGAGATTTTCTCGCGGACAATGAGGACTCAGGCTTTGTCAAAACCAAGGGGTGAGGGTCCATCACCCCCTTTTGCTGTAGCCCCCAAAGTCCTTCCTTGGGGGCCTCCCACATGATCTTGCCTGTCTTAGGTCATTCCCCCCTTGGGGAATCTTACCCATCATTGGCTAACTGACCAAGCATTGGGGGCCAGGCAGGGTGAAGTAAAAGGAGCAGAGGCAGTGCTCCTGCCAGGGAGATAAGCTTTTGTCTCCTTGATGGTACAGTCCAAGGTTGCTCCCTCAACCTTAGCTTTGGCGGGGGTTACAGCTTTTGAAACCAGGCAGGGTGGTTCCCAGCAGACACACAGACAAAAACAAGGGAGGGTGGAAATGGAAGGAAGGTGGGGAGCACTGCGGTGGGGGGGGGGAGGGATGGGATGGGAGTAAAAGACAGAAAACTACACTTGAACAACAATTAAAATTTTAAAAAGTTATAAAAATAAAATTAAAAATAAATGCTTAATTCAGCCCAGTCAAATTTTGGAGCTACTTGGTCTAAGTTCTTTCCTCATATTTTATATATGCCTCTTTTTTTACTGTCTGGTTTGTGATTTATGTTTTCTTTATTTAGGGTACATATGTTCCTTCTGATTATTTCAAAGTTTTGAGTTTTATTTCTAGTTCATCTTGCTATTACTTCACATAACTATAGACTTCTATGAAGAAATGTAGCTTTCATTTACATGGAATTTCTTACTCCACTTGAAGCACTGCCACTTTTCTACTTTCTTACATTATCCAATTTTAGTTTATTACCTTATTTAAAACAAGTTTTTCTGATGCTTAGTTCTGCCCTTAAACATTACTTGATTTTCTCAGATTTTAATGATATATTTTGGACCCCAGGATTAAGTGTATTGATCTCTAGAATGTTCAGTGTGGAATCAGGAGTTCACAAGATTGTTTATTTGAAGAGAAGATAAAAAATATACTTTAAAATAGTTTAACTGAGTAGCGTGAGCCATGACAGCATAAATCAAATGACCTAATGTTATTAAATAAGCTGGGACGTGTCCTTATGTCAGCTTTTCCAGGAAACAACATGGGCCTGGCCTCCTCCTACTCACTCAAGAGGACAAACCAGGGACCTCATGAATGTCACAGGGTGTGGACATCAGGCGAACATCCCTCCACTGAGCTCAATAACCTCTCAGCACACAGCCTGGGAACTCTGGGTCAGCCTGAGACTGCTTTGTCACAATGCTGTCTTGTGGCTTTTCGAATCATGTAAGGGAGGAATAGAGGAATATAGTGTTAAACCAAGGCCTTGCCCTTCAAGGAGGGTTGTGCTCCAGTAAATGAAGCCCAGGTTCAAAAGTTCACAAGAACAGCTGTCCCAGGGAGAGAACTTCCCTTCCTTTCATGCTGCCTCCAGGTGTTGGCCACCAGCTCTTGTTCAGGGATGTGAACCTATAGACACTCACTAAGCATCTGTGTCCTGGGTATGGGGTTACAAACAAAATGATACCTGGTCCTGACCTCATAGTGTTTTGAGAGCAGACACTTAAGTAAAGTGACTAGAAGACAGGTGCAGTACTGGGAGGGACACTGACAAGACCTTGAGTCTGCTTTCAAGGGAAACTGAGGGGAAGAGCTGGAATCTGAGCTGAGGTTTAAGGGCCCAGTAGGCAGATGACCAGGCATTTGGAGTGAAAGTGGGGCTCCTTTGCCTCTTGCCCCCATACCTAAGACCACAACTTATCCCACTTCCCAGTAATCCTGCTGGAATCCTTTGAGACAGGATACTAGACGAAAGTGCTCATATGGCCAGCTCAGGCACCAATGAGAATTTTGGTTCTCCTTTCCTCAAGCTGGGAGCAAAGGAAGGGCCCCATTTGAAATGATGGGTTTAGTCACACCCCTCCCTAAGGGCAAGCAATAAATAAGCGAGGCCACTCCCCTTGCTCAAGGTTCTCCCACTAGTGGGCGGCAGTCAACAGGCAACTAGACATGGTGATTGGGTCAGGTAGGTAAATGCTATAAACAAAAATACAAAAAGGCAGGGGGATCCAGAGGGATGGGCCATGATGTTTTGGTCAGGGAGGTCATAGAAGGTTTGAGGAAGTGTAAAGCTAAGTATCTAGAAGTGATAGAGCAGGTTTGATGGTCAGTCTCAAAAAAGGGGCCTCAGACATGACTTCTTAGACTAAGTAACAAGTTTTGCTGAAGGACCTAAGGACCAGGTTCTTCAGTAAAGTATTGTGTAATATCTTGGCTTCTTAAAGTGGAAAGGGGCCACAGAGAGAGAGAGGATGAGATGTGGAGAGACCCTTGCAGAAGGGTCTTAGATTAACAGATGCCAATTCAGGAAACATGCTAAAGCAGTGATTTTCAACCCTTTTCATCTCATGGCACACATAAATCAATAACTAAAATTCTGTAGCACACCAACAAATATATTTTTGTGGATTTGACAAAAATAGGTAAGATTTATATTCACATGACATCTATTGTATTGGCTGTTGCCATTTTTTATTTGACAATCTAAGGGAAAAGAAGTTAGTGCCCTTGACTAAATAGTCAAGTATTGCATATTTTAAAAATTCTACCAACACACCAGTGTACTTCTTGCAGCACACCATTTGAAAATCTTTATGCTAGAGCAATGCCATTGGTCAGGATCCAGACCAGCAGGGTAGTGTCTGGCCTGGCCAGGACAACCCATCAGTCTGAGGCTAAAGGATGTCCAGCAAGTAGATTTTCCAGGGACACCACAACAAGAGGGCCAAAGGCTCTGTGACATGACCTCTTTCACAGCTAGACCAACAAAGTATAGATGGGCTCAGGAAATATCTTTGTTGGACAATTATATGATAGTTTTCTTCTTCCTCTTCTTCTATTAATATTTATTCCCTACATTGCGATTCACACATTAATGAGAATCAAAGTCCACATCAGCTGAACCTTATGTGCTGTGGTGATGTTTGCTGGTTTCTGGTAGCAACTTGAGCCAAGAAAATGCAACCTCTCTGAAGGTAATGGAGATCTTTCTTTCCTTGGTGGTATGAATTAAAAATCTCAAGTTTCTGTCACCTTTTAAATGATAATGCCCTTCTGGATTGCTGAATATCTAATCATCTCACCTTCTTGCATGCACTTTTCCACTTTGAATTTTCTGTTTCAACCTGCATTACTTAAACAAGAAGCTCTTTCTTAAATGCTGACACTCTTGATTTTCATAAAGTAAATTCCTAAAGCAGAAACAGTGGTCCTCTTTGTGTTGATCAGGAGAACCTCAGATGAATGGACACAACTGAAGCAGGTGACTTGCTCTGTTACAGCAGACTGAGCTGCCTGCTTACAACATTTCATGTGATAATGACATTAGCTAACACTGTCAGCTAGTGTTAGGGGCAGTGTGGCTACTTGTTTTCTTAAGAGGGACATAGGAGTCTGGAAAAAAATGACCTTTAGAAGGGAGGGAACACCAGGAACTCATGGCATTTTGTGAGAAACATTAAGATAGTTACTTTGGCCCACCCACATGGGAATTAGCACCAGAAAAGCCCAGTTTGCTTGGGGGAAATGGCAGAAGGGACTGAAGTCCTATGAAGAGCAGAGCAAGTGCCATTGTTCCCTCTCAGACCCTGTCCCCACATACAGCATCACAACCCAGTGGCTGAGTTGCCCCTCCAGGGTGAACACCTAAGGCTCCACCCCTCATACATAACAGGTGTGACAAGACAAAAAAAACGGCCCAAACAGAAGAACAGATCAAAGCTCCACAGCAAATACAACTAAGCAACCAAGAAATAGCCAACCTATCAACTTCACAGTTCAAAGCACTGGTGATCAGAATGCTCACAGAATTGGTTGAATTTGGTTGCAAATTAGATGAAAAAATGAAGGCTAAACCAAGTGAAATGAAGGAAAATGTACTGGGAACCAATAGTGATGGAAAGAAAACTGGGATTCAAATCAATGGAGTGGACCAGAAGGAAAAAAGAAACAACAAAACAGAAAAGAATGAAGAAATAAGAATTCAAAAAAAAAAAAATGAGGAGAGGCTTAGGAACCTCCAGGACATCTTGAAACATTCCAACATCCAAATTATAGGGGTACCAGAAGGGGAAGAGGAAGGGCAACAAGTGGAAAATTTATTTGAACAAATAATAAAAGTGAACTTCCCCAATCTGGCAAGGGAAATAGACTTCCAGGAAGTCCAGGAAGCTCAGAGAGTCCCAAAGAAGTTGGACCCAAGGAGGAACACACCAAGGCACATCATAATTACATTTTCCAAGGTAAAAATGAAGGAGAGAATCCTAGAAGCAGCAAGAGACAAGGAGACAGTAACCTACAAAGGAGTTCCCATCAGACTGTCAGCTGATTTCTCAAAAGAGACCTTGCAGGCAAGAAGGGGCTGGAAAGAAGTATTCCAGGTCATGAAAGGCAAGGACCTACATCCCAGATTGCTCTACCCAGCAAAGCATTCATTCAGAATGGAAGGGCAGATAAAGTGCTTCTCAGATAAGGTCAAGTTAAAGGAGTTCATCATCACCAAGCCCTTATTATATGAAATGTTAAAGGGACTTATATAAGAAAAAGAAGATAAAAAACATGTATAGTAAAATGACAGCAAACTCACAATTATTAACAACCACACCTAAAACAAAAACAAACTAAGCAAACAACTGGAACAGGAACAGAACCACAGAAATGGAGATCACATGGAGGGTTAGTAACAGGGGAGTGGGAGGAGAGAGGGGGAAAGGTATAGAGAATAAGTAGCATAGATGGTAGGTAGAAAATAGGGGGAGGGTAAGAATAGTATGGGAAATGTAGAAGCCAAAGAACTTATGACACATGGACATGAACTAAAGGGAGGGGATGTGGGTGGGAAGGGGTGTGCAGGGTGGAGTGAAATGAAGGGGGGTAATGGGACAACTGTAATAGTATGATCAATAAAATATATTTAAAAAAGATAGTTACCTTGAAAAAACTATTTTGAACCATCAGAAAGAGTAAATTGTCCTTGGGATTCTGTTATCTCATAAAAGAACAAATAAAAATTGATGCATATATTTGTGCATAATATTTTTTCATAATTTGCAAAATCAAGCTCTGATGTTGTGCAAAATTTAAGTATCTATAGAAGATACATGACTTATGGGAGCAAAAATAATTTTATTCAAACTGAAGGATATTGTCTATTAAAATAGACAATAAAGGTCTAAGAGACTTTGGATTCTTAGAATCTAGTAGTACTGGGAAAGCCTCATTTTCAAGAAAAAGAGGGAAGGAGAAAAGAGAAATAGCAGAAATATATATATGAGGTCTGTCCAGAAATAGCCCAACCATTATTAATACAACAAGGGCCATTTGCACAACATTAATGTAAGCTGGCAGCCACAGAGAGTAGACTGGAATGTGCATGCATGAACAATGACGACTTCATTGTACTAGTCAGTGAGGATGGTAGATACCATTCAGTGAGCATGTGTACTGTGTGGCCATCACATTCAAAATGACTGAGTGAGTGGAGCAATGAATCTACATCAAATATTGCATTAAGCTTGGACATTCCTCCACAGAAACTATTCAGATGATTCAGAAGACCACAGCTGTGGGTGACTGGTGACTGGCAACTTCATTATGACAACACGCACACTCATGCATCACATCTCATGCAGGGTTTTTGGCAAAACATCAAGTCACCCAGGTGGCTCAGCCCCTCTACAACTAGATTTTGCACCCCATGACTTCTGGCTTTTCCCAAAGCTAAAATCACTTTTGAAAGGGAACAGATTTCAGATTGTCTGTGAGATTCAGGAAAATATGACAGGGCAGCAGATGGTGATTGGGAGAATTTTGGAGGTTCCAAGGAGCCTACTTTGAAGGGGACTGATGTGTCATTGTCCTATGTACAATGTTTCTTGTATCTTCTTCAATAAATGTCTCTATTTTTCATATTACATGGCTGAATACTTTCTGGACAGACATTGAGTGTATTTGTGCATATGTATATGTTTTTGTGCATCTTTTCAATCCCATCCTAACCTAGCATTAACCCAACCTTGTATGAGTCACACCACCATGCTCTTCCCAGGTGGGGAACTGGCCTTGTGTGTGGAGCTGGTGGAAGAATCAGGTAAAATTTGCCCGAAAATTTCATGTCAGACTTATGACAAATTCAGTTCTCATGTTTTCTGACATGATGTACATTATATTGCCTGTCTCCTGGCTCTGAGGAAATCCTGTGTGTCCCTATGCAGTATTTTAGAAACTTAGCGTGAGAGATCTGTCACCTGATCCCTGAACAAGTGTAACCACCTGGACCAGCCACCCACCTTGCACAGGGTCTTGCCACTGACTCAGGCAGATGAGCCAATTTGAGCAGTGATATCTCCCCAGGACTATCAGCTTCTATTTCTCAGACCTCAGGGCTTTAGAGGTCAGGACTACTAACTCTGGGAAGAGACCATTACTGCAGGGCTACAAGTGAGAAGTGAAACTGATATCTTCCCAAATCTGAGGGACTGATTATGGTTACTTAGTTCCAGAGGGAAGGATGGGTAAGCTGCACAACACCAGGTGGCACTAGACTTAGGCCCTAAATGAGATATGCTTTGGAACACAGCAATGCAGTCATCCTATTATTTCCTGTCTTAAAGCTGAATTTTCTGAGATAATCAACTGATTTCCAGTTAAGATGGAGATGTAGGTAAACATCACTCACCTCCTTCCACAACCACATCAAAGTTACAACGAAACTACATAACTATCACTCACAACTGTCAGAAATCAAGTTGAATGGAAGTCCTACAACTATGGAATTAAAGAAACCACATCCATCCAGACTCGTAGAAGGGGTGGAGATGCAGAGATGGGGAATAGGCTGGTCTCAGACCCATGTGTGGTGGATAAAAATTTGGGAGGGATACTCTGAGAGAAAGGAGTCCCTGCCCCACAATAGGTCCCCAGTGCAGGGCTCCAGTGCCAGGAAGATAAGTCTCCATAACTTCTGGCTGCAAAAATCAGTGGGGATTGAGTCAGTGAAAGAAACTGCTGGATTCTCAAGCAGTGCCTCTCAAAGAATGTGCACATGGACTTACTCAGACTCACTCCCTCTTAGCTCCAGCACCGGGGTAGCAGCTTGAAAGGTACCAGTGGCATATAGGGAGGAACTGAAGTGTCTGCCATCAAGGTGAGAGCTGGAGGAAAGCTTTTACCAAAGCAAAATGATGGGCAGAATTCATTGTTCCTTTTCTGAACCCTTCCCCCTGAAATCCATAAAGCCAGCAAGGAGACGCCATTCCTGAGACTCCATCAACCTGGCTAACACAGTTTGCCCCACCATGGTGATTCCCTGAGGCTCTGCTCAACCCAATTTACAGGCCAACCAAGCTGTTAACAGCAGCTTTTCCATATAAATGACTTGTTTTGGGCCATGCTCCACATCTTCTTAAAGCCTCTCAAAAAAGCAACAGTTGACTTCGGTGAGCATCCAGCCTCTGTACCTCTTGCTCAGTGGCCCCACGCCTTACACTAGCAGCCAGACAAGGTTCACAGCTTGGTTTTGCCTGGGAACTTCAAAGCCCACCACAAATAGCAGCCATCTTCAGATTGCTTTGTAGCTTAACCAGGGTGCCTGCACAACCTGGGAAACCCTAAAGCCTATGCACCCAGTGGACAGCTACAGACCACACTGGAGCACCACCACACAGTCCCTGCACGGCTGATACTCCACAGAGGGCAGAGGTTGGTGGTCAGTGGTAAAAGCAAATTCTTGCACCTGACTGGCCTGAGTAAATCCCTCCCATTGATCTGCCTGCCAACAGCAATTAAGGCTCAACTCCTGAGGATGGTGTACTTAGCCCACACAGAGGACACACCTTGAGTACCCAGCTTGGATAGTAGGGGAGGCTGTGCCACTGGACCCTACAGGACACATACTACATTAGGCCACACTACCAAGACAGGGAGTCATAGCAGCTTTACCTAATACATAGAAACAAGCACAGGGAGGCTGCCAAAATGAGGAAACAAAGAAATATGGCTCAAATGAAAGAACAGAACAAAAATCAAGGAAAATAATTAAACAAAATGGAGATAAGCAATCTATCTAATGTAGAGTTCAAAACACTGCTTATAAGGAGGCTCAAGGAACCTAGTTAGTACCTCAACAGCATAAAAAATATTCAGTCAGGAATGAAGGATACCCTAAATGAAATAAGGAACAATTTACAGAGAATCAACAGAGTGGATGAAGCCAAGAATCAAATTAATGATTTGGAACATAAGGAAACAAAAAAACAATCAATCAGAAGAAGAAAAAAGAATTTAAAAAAATGAAGTTTGTCTAAGGAGCCTCTAGGAAAACTTCAAGTGTTCCAAAATTCACATTATAGGGGTGCCAGAAGAGAAAGAACAAGAAATTGAAAATCTATTTAAAAAAAAAGAAAGAAAGATAACTGCTCTTTAGGAAATAGACATGCTCAAGGAAATAGACATGCAAGTCCAAGAAGCACAGAGAGTCCCAAACAAGATGGAGGCAAAGAGCCCATAAGACATGCCATAATTAAAACACCAAAGGCTAAAGATAAAGAAAGTATCTTAAAATCAGTAAGAGAAAAGCAATTTGTTACTTACAAGGGAGTTCCCATAAGACCATCGAGTGATTTCTCAAAAGAAACTTTGTAGGTTAGAAGGGGTTGACAAAAAATACAGAAAGTCAGGCAAAGCTAGGATCCTACAGCCAAGATTGTTCTACCCAGCAAAGCTATAATTTAGAATTGAAGGGCAGATAAAGAGCTTCCCAGGAAAGAATAAACTAAAGGAGTTCATCATCACCAAATCATTGTTTTGTTTTGTTTTGTTTTAATATTTTTTATTTTAATTGTTGTTGCAGTGCAATTTTCTCTTTTACTCCCATCCCAACCCACCCACCCAGCCCTCCTCTCCTCTCCCCCATTTCTACCCATCCCTACTTTTTATCCATGTGTCCTTTATATTTCTTCCTGTAAACCCTCCCCCCTTTCCCCCGAAATTCCCTCTCCTCTCCCCTCTGAACACCGTCAGACCATTCTCTATTTCAGTGTCTTTGGCTATATTTTGCTTGTTTCTCTGCCTTGTTCTTTAGGTTCCTGTTAAAGGTGAGATCATATGGTATTTGTCTTTCACCGCCTGGCTTAGCATAATGCTTTCCAGTTGCATCCATGCTGTTGCAAAGGGTAGGAGCTCCTTCTTTCTTTCTGCTGCATAGAATTCCATTGTGTAAATGTACCAGAGTTTTTTGATCCACTCATTTACTGATGTAACAAATCATTGTTAGATGAAATGTTAAAGGAACTTATTTAAGAAAAAGAAGAATATCAAAACTATGAACAATAGAATGGTGATAAATACATACCTATCAACTATTGAATCTAAAAACAAACAAAAAAACTAAGCAAATAAGAAGAACAAAGACAGAATCATGGATACAGAGAGCATTTTGATGGCTTCCAGATGGAAGGGGGACTTTGGAATAATGGGTGAAGAGGTGAGGGGGTTAAGAGGTACAAACTGGTAGTTACAGAATAGCCATGGGAATACAAAGTACAGTATAGGAAATAGAGTAACCAAATAATTTATATGCATGAGTCATAGACATGAATAAAGAATGTGGGGATTGCCTGAGGGAGTGTAGAGTGCTTGGTGGAGGTGGACAAAACTGGGACAACTATAACAGCATAATCAATAAAATATAATTTTAAAATACTGGGTTTTCCAAAATTTGTTCCATAGAACAAAAGTCCTTTTCAATGTTCAGGTGGATGATACATACATTTCCCCAGACCAAGGAGTTTTGGAAGCATACTCTCTCTGGGCTTAGAGATCCAGCATCCCTCTTCACCCTGCTGAGACTCCTAAAAGACCCCAGTACACTAAAATCACTTTACCTCAAACTGCTGCTGCATACCCTTTTCCTGATACTCTGAGGTGGATGTTGCTATGTGAAAGGGTTTGCAAATGTTCTCTGGATGGGGCTAGGAAGCGGGACAGCACCAGATAAGATGCAAGGCTTCCTGCAGGGAGGTGTGGCCAGCTCTCTTGGGGCTGCCCTGCTGGCTGGTCAGAAAAAGTTAAGCCCTTGGACAGAAAGGGTTGCTTAGATAACACAAATCCCTCCCAACATCTAGTACTACTCATATCAATAACTTTGTGTTCCTTGGGGTAGGGCTGTACCCCACAGGCTGGGTCAGAGGAAGACTGCTGGTAGAGAATGCTGGAGGCCTGGAGGACTCTTAGAAGGTGCTTGCAGTAGAATAAGTAAGATGTGACAGTGACAGGGTCAAGGGGAGGGGAAAGATGGAGCAACTGGAAAAAAGTGGCATGGAGGAAGAGAACTAGGAGGGAGAGCACATGTGTTGTGTGCGTGCTCAAGGGCCTGGTGACCACCTACTGATGGACACCAATGGAAATGGTGAGTCAGTACAGGAGCGAAGACAGTGACCTAATCCTAGCTGGGCAGGGTCAATGCCAGGGAGGTAAATATATGGTATATTTGACCCAACACAGCACAATATAAAACAAGTAAAATTAAATTAAAGCCTAAGCAATAACACTTTAAGAATACAAAAATGTGCAATTTGTTTGTGAAAATTGTCCATGAAAATAGCTTTATTTTATTTTATTTTATTATTGTTCAAGTACAGTTGTCTCCATTTTCCCCCTACCACTACCCCCTGCCCCACCCATCCTCACCTCTCACCCTAGAGATGGGAGAGTTTTATTGAAATGGAAAACAGATTTAGGACAAAACAGATCTTGAGTGAATAATAAATAATCATTGATTTATATATTTAATTATGCATTAACATGACAGATATTAATTGATTGCATCTCATTTGAGTAATGTTGAATCATATTTCTAATTTTCTGAAGAATAATAAAGGTCATCTGCAATGAACAAATCCTTTATTTGTTCCAATGTTGGACCACCTACTGGACCGTGTGTCTGGTAACTATCAAGTGTTTAACAGATGCTTAATAAATTAATGTTATCGGATGAATAAAAGTACTATTCCAAGATATCAATAAAATGATAGAGGCATATAAGATGTGGTCCTTTCTCTTGGAGGATCAGGTTGACAGTCATTAATTCTTCCACTTCTTGGAAGCCAGAATAACTCAGTTAGAGATCTCCTTATCAGAGCCAAATCGCCTGGGCAAAGCCAATATAAGCACAGAGTAATTGATAGACTTGTTTATTCAGACCACACAGATTTTCAAAATCTTCCTCACAGGACCTGAGTAACATCTGCTCCAACTAATCAAGCAATCAATTTAAGTGCACCCCACACAAGGATCATCATTTTTCCTGTCTTCTCGGTAGGCTCTGTCCTGCCCTTGGGAGGTGGCTGGCCTCAGAAGACAGTTTCTGAGGGTCAGGACCTGGGATTAGTCTGGGCCAGGATCAGGGCAAGCTTTAAAGTCAGTGAGTATATGGGTAGGTTAGGATATTCTGAAAAGAAAAGTAAGGAGAAAAATTCATTGTGCAGAACTGCAAGGCCAAAGAAAATCAAAAAAGAAGGATTCTGTGTAGAACATTGGAAGAAAAATATTGATTCTTATCTGTGTTCTTCTCCCTTCTCTTTGCCCTCTTCTACTCTAGGTCAAACAGACAGCAAGGAATCAACAATTAAAGGTGCTTTCTAGTGCAAAGCCCTTCTTAGGAGAAATAACATGTTAAGAGTAGAATAATGAGCTAACTCCCCTCATTCCCTTTGGCAAACTTTAAGCATGCTGGTTACAGCATGTGAATGGGGCTACACCCAAACATGTTCCAAAGCACAGCAGCTTAGAATGTACCCAGGAGGTATGGATGCAATGCCTGGGGTATGATTCTGAGGCTGTGTTAGCTCCCATTCTATTTATTCTTCCTCTCCAAAGGAGAGCTGCTGTGGGCCAGTCCTGTGGCGGGGGCAGGGGAGGGGGCGCGGTGGTGGAGTGATCTGGAATATGCTGCCTGCATTAAGCCTGAAGGCACTGTTCATAATCAGCTGGTGCAGGTCTTCCAAGGCTCATTTATGATGGGGAAATGGAGTCCCTTCCATCACCCATTCTTGCTTCAGACAAAATCCTTCCCAATTCCCAGAATAAGAAACCAAGATGAGGACTGGCCAAGACTGGGAGTGTGAGGAAAATCTCTGCACAATGGTTGTCATATGTCCCTCTGTCTATAGAGAGGAAGAAAGAAGACCCTGAGATCAGCTGCAGAACTATCAGGGGCAGGAAGCACTGAGGCACAGGTCACAATCCCTCCACTTTATAAAATTAAGGAAAATAAGGCCCAAAGTGGTTAGTTACATACAGAAGGACCAGAGCTAACCATGGCTGAATGAGACCTACTCTTGAGTCCCCTCTTGGAACTCTGTTTTCTGCTGCACACTGCCTTATTGAAACTGCCTGCAAGGTTCACAGTGAACCAGATGCCCTTCAGAGATAAAATGATGTCATGTTCTTCCTCGGATTAGGAAATAAGAGAAGAAGAATGGAGGAGACATTTTGGAGTGACAAATTTTAGAAAGATTTCTTTAAAAGTAGCTGCAGTCTGAGGAAAACCTATATTCATAATGGCTGAGTACTGGGAAGCTTTAAAATTAATGTCATAAGTTTATTGACATAGAAAGACATTCACAACATATTTTATGTGGAAAAGAGTGCTTTAGTTAAGTTTTATGGCACTGACACACATGGCCACACATGTACTCATATAAACACAAAAAAATCAGCATGTTACCATGGTAATAAATTGTTTCTAGGTGGTTGAGTTTAGGGAAATTTGTGTACTTTATCTTGGTTTTGCTCATCTGTATTAATAACTTTTTTCTGAAAAAATGTGCAGCACTTGTGAAATAATTTATTTATTTTTAATAAATGGAAACAAGGGTAGATTTTATTACCTGGTTAGTTTCAATTGTCTAGAAGATTCATACCCCCAGGACTATCTCCATGATGAGATATACAGCCTGGTTCCCTACCCAAGCAAGGAGTCTTTTGTTGTATTCTGAGGCCCAGTGAGTGACTAATGTGACAAGGGTGACAAAAGATGACTCATAAGAACCAAGAAGGCAGTGTCATCATGTGGAAGAGGAAGTTGCCGCAGTCCTCTCACTCAGAGTTTTGTGTGTGATATGCACACTCAGAGTTCCCTAGCTTTATCTTCCGTTCTGTTTGAAGTTGCACTGGGAAACGTCAGGAGAAGAGACATGGGAGGTGACTCAGTGTTTGGTTGTCAAAACAGACAGCCAAGTCTAGAAAGGCAGCATGAAGAAAGACTGCCAGGACTTCACAGTCATGGGTACATTATCAATGGGGACAGGGAGCCCACATTATGCTTCCATTCCTGTCATCGGTCACCTTGCAAGGTACCTGGTCCCACTGTTCAATACGTGTTTGCTAAATAAATGAGTGGCTAAATAAGTAATCTCAATGGAATTTTCTGCATGATATGGTAATTTTTTTCTGCGATATTCCTAACTGATGGTTATTCAGCCAATTCCTAGCATGCTTCTGGAGACCTGGCACTCACTGCCACATGTGGGAAGGCATGGCAATTCCTAGAATTGTATCTGTTAGAAAGACCTTTTCTTTATGTTAGAAGAATGATTCTCACACTGAAGCATGAATCAGAACCACCTGCAAGGCTTGTTAAGACATAGATTGCTGGGCCCCACCCCAGGGTTTCTGATCCAGCAGGTTTGAACAGGCCCAACAATTGGAATTTGTAATAAGTTCCCAGAAGATGAAGATGCAGCTGGTTCCAGCACCACACTTTGAAAAGCACTGGTTTTCAAACTGTTTAATGTTTTCCTTTACTTCTATCCTATTCTTAGAGCCTATGGGGAAAGGCAGAGTCCCCCAAAACAAAACCACACACACTCATACACACATCTCACACATATACCACACTGTCATGCACTCTCACTGTCATACACCCTCACACCCACACACTCTTTCACATTCACACATGCTCCCACACACTCTTTCATATCCATTTTCTCATATGCACACAAGCACAACACCCTACTTGTGTCTCAGCTTCATCCCCTGAGACTGCACACGATAAGCCCCTCCTATGTAGAACTGTTTAAATGTGGACATAACTCTCACATCTTCTTAGTACTTTCCTGACAGACATCTTACAAAACAAACACTACATCTGGGAAACCAGAGCAGGAGAGGATGTGTGTTTTGCTTAAGGCTCAAGAGCCACCATGAGTATGGACAGAGCCTGGATACTGGTCAGTGGTTCTGCTGCCCCAGCTTCCTCCTCACTGTTGTCAGAGTGAGTTGGTATGTGCCTTTGCCTCAGTAATGACCTCTACCCAGCCTCCTGCTAATGGTTCCACATTTATATTACTGTGTCCTCCAAAGGTTCAGATCAGGATTGGAGTTAGGGGTTGAGAGGTAAGATCTTACAGCCAGCCAGATACCTGGGACAGAGATAGCAGTCATAATGCAGCTTCCTGATTTCACCCTTCCCCAGCACACCCACTACTTAGTCCAGTGCAGGCACAACCCTGTCGGGTATGTTGGGGTGGTGCCCCCCCCCCATCAGTGAGAAGCTAATGAATGAAGGCAAGTCCTTGAGAGGGACAGTTTCAGGAAGCAATTGATCTGCTTTCAGAAGCTCCTGAAAGCATACCCTTGTGCTGTGTTCTGTCACTCTCTCTGCCTCTCACTCCTGCTCCCTAGGATCACCTTCCAACTAAACTTCTCTCAAGTCCTCATCTCAGTAAATGCTAGCTAAATGAGGGGGTAAACAAAGATGTGACTAGGCCTGAACTCTCTGTCTGATGAGTGAAGGCGTCCAAGGAATAGGATCTTTGTAGAACTTTAGGCACAGCCAAGCCCACCTGGGCTACAGGTTCTCAAAGACACAATTTACCACCTGCAGGAGATTCAATCTTCTCAGGGCCTAGGACCAAGATCTGCCCAAGGTTTGTGTCCTCTACGATGCATGGATAGAGGCAAATCTAACCTTTATGTGTAGGAGTTTATTTAGCCTAGTGAATAGTACTCAATATTGTTATACGTGCTACAATCTCTGTTTCTAACCTTCAGATAACCCTCCTGGACACTACCAAGCTACAGGAACACACACCGTAAATGTATGGCCAGGACAGGCCTGATTCTCACATAAGATTTGCACCTGAGAAAACTGCTCTAACTCTATCATATTATTCTGTCTGTCTAAGCTCCTCTTGTTATATGTCCTAGAAAGAAGTCGTCACTTTTGACAGTTGATTTTCTATATGTCACACCTCGTAATCCACGGCAGTACTACCAAAGGCTAGAAAATCTTGAGAAGTGGAAAGAAGAGACCTGAGCATCCGGCATTGACCTAGAGAGTAAGATAGGCTAGAGTAGAGATTTTCAATGCCTGAATCCCATCTTATGCCCCCCTCTTCACACCCTGGCAGGCAGTGCTAATTCTGCCCTTCAGAATATTTCTCAACATCCAGATCCAAGCTCCTCCTCTAGTCTCCTAGAGCTGGTTTCAGAGAGGAGCCACATACATTTTACTGAACCTTTGAAAATCTAGCTGAATGCACTATGCCAGGGCCTATGAGGGGTACATGGGACTGTACCATCCAGAAACTTAGAAGATATACAAACATAAAACATTTACAAGGAGCTGTAAGAGGTCTTGAGGAACGGAGAGAGGGCTCATCCATAGGGAAAGGCCTGGAACAAGAGGTGGCCCTATAAATGTGTCTTGAAGAACAGGTTGTATATGGGTGGCAGAAGTATGAGGGTAATGATTAACCCAAAGAACACAGTTGAGAAGCAGATGACTGAAGAACAGAGAAGTAAGGTGAATGAGGGACACAGAAGGCTCAACTATCAGGGAAGGGTCCAGTCAGGTTCAGGGGTAGAGGGCTTTTGTTCATCCCAGAAGCACACTTCTAATTAGTGAGTGTGCAGGGGCACTTGCTGTCCTATTAAGCTGACCACACAGGGGAGGTGAGACTCCATCTTGTCTCTGAGGCCAGGGATCTCTGTTCACAGGGACTAGCTTGAGTTACTTTACTGATAACTAGAAGTCACCTGCGGGCTTCCCAGAGGTAAGCTGAATGGGGTCCATGATGCTTCTGGGGCAGGCATTAGATATGAGGGAAGGATGGAAACAGTGCCCATTATTATCCTGCCACTGGAGTGTGATCTCTCAGTGCACAGTCAGTCAGTGGGCAGCACAAACCTGACCTTGTCCTCACAGGCAGCTCCAGGAGAAAGCATGTCTAGAACCCCTGAGATAATCACAATGAAGTCACTGCCCTCTCTGCAGATGCAGGAAAACTCCCTCATAGAGGTACCAAAGAGCTGTATCTTTTTTTACCCTGGGTCCGGAGGAGACGGAGGCAGCCCTGAAACCTGTTTCAGCTCTACTGCCAAAGGCCTACTCAGTTAGGAGGAGAAGGATCTGCTCTTAGTTGTACTCTTAGAACTAAAATGTTCATCTGTAGTCAGACTGGTGCTGATGAAGAGAAGAATTCTTTCTGCACCACACACCCTTACAAACACCCTATATCTGACCTTGTTCATTGTAATGGACACTGAAAACTCCTAGAGAACTGGCCCCGTTTTTTGAAATGTGGACATGGGATCCTTCCAGGAATCCTTCTGAGATGGTAGACTTGGCTGGGGATGTTGGGCCACTAGAGAATGCTACCTGAAGCATCTTGACCCAGTAAACCCAAGTCCTTGGTTTCTGTGCCTGCAGCAATCCTGCTGACTGTCACTGAGCTTGGTTTGGGGACACACCCACTGTGAAGCTTACATTAGTCACATCATGAGAGCTTCCTGCCGAGATCCCTGTTGACCTGACCTCATCACCGTTTTAATGTGGTAATTTACCCTCACCTTGTCCCAGGGAGGAAGTGGTATCCTCTGTGTCACTGTGGAGAGGCAGCAGAGTTTGGTGTATTGCACTACTGCATGGGCTATGGTTGAATTATTGCCTAAGACTTGCCTGTCTTAGCTATAACTATCTCAGTTATCTCTTGCTGCAAAGTAAATGACTCCAAAATGTAAATCAACACTAATTTACCATTTCTCACAAGTGTAGGTTGACCAACCATGTGCTAGTTTGCTGTTCACAAAGCTGGTGTTGGCTGTGTTAAGAGGGCTTCACCAGGAGTGGAATATTCTAGATGGCTCAATCACATGCCTGGCACCTTGGAAGACTACCAGGGGATGCCACAGCCAGGAGAGATCTCAGGATCTCTCCCTCTCCATGGAAACCTATTTCCTGGCAGCTCAGATTACCAAAGCACAAATGAAAAGGTTGTCAGGCCTTCTAAAGGTTTCTAAAGATTCAAGCCCTGAGTTACAGAGTCACTTCTGCTATAGTCAATTGATCATATGTCAACTCATATTCCCTATGAATTGAATGACACAAAAGTATCAGTGTTGTGAAGTTGTCTTTGAATAAATTTCCTTTCACTGTCTCAAATCTCAACACAAACCCCAGTTTCCAATGAAGGAGATGAGGACCATGCCAGTGACATCACTAGAGGTCTGTTTATCCTGAGGGATTATTAAAATACTAGGAAAAGACAATTTCTCATCTTAGCTATTAACAATTCTAGTTTAGTTTTATTACATTTTTGAAGGCTCTGATCAGCATTTTATCTTTGAAAATATCTATCTGCCAAATGCCACCAAATAAGCACTCCCTTTACAGGAAGCACTTGCATAAGGGACATGCTGTTCTTTTCTACTGCTGTCACTGTGTGTCATCCTCTGACGTGGTTCTGCCATCTGAATGGGATGGAGGGAGCCTGATGTAGTCAGCTGGGTCACTGTCCAGCCTTGCACAGGTCCTGAGGTCACTTAGCTACAACTATCTTAAAACAGCAATTTTTAGTCAAAATCATAGGCTCTAGTGTCTCAGATGTCAGCTTGAGTGACATCTGCACCTTCCCAGAGATGGAGCCTTCCTATGGAGGAGTGGCCTCATGAGTCAGTTGCCATTGCCCTCCTGAGCACAGAGCCCTGTGAGGTGTGACTAAAAGCTTCAGAATTGTCTTTTGGAGGTGTGTCTGGATTACTAAGCATTAATCATGCCCCTCTTAAGTAAAATAATTGAGCCAATTTTGGTTTTAAATTATAAATAAAATTTAAGCATTTGGGACATATATAAGCAGTATTCAGTGAATGCTAAATTACTATTTTTAGAAAAAGAAAAAGGAGCATGTATTTAGAAATTAAGTCAGGACTTTGTGACAATGTCTGGGATTTCTCTTTGGAAGTCAACCTGGAAAGAGGATATATCCAGGAACTCATGGTTCTGAAGGCAACGTGGTGAGGGTGGCAGGAGGGACTTGGGGAATGCTGTAGGAGGAGAATCACCAGCCCAGCATATCTGCCAGAACCTGTCTGAGGATGTCAAATTAACAGAAGAAAAATCATGGGCTATAGCTGCATTATTTTTCTAAATTGTATTATTTCATTTGCCTGTAGATATAAAATGCCTGTTTGTGGTAAACTTAAGGTCATATTAGAATTAGAACCTTTCCGAAATTTTCATGGATGACCCAAAGAAACACAATGATAAACATAACTACCTCTTAGATATTGTATCTTTTTCTTTACAGTGGGGATATATAAATAAATAGCATGAGTAGAATTTTACTTATAGCTGTCCCATGAGCTGGTAGCCTCCAACATGAAACATGAAGACCATTTTTCATGTTAGGGAAGTTTAAAATGGCCCTTTTCCTATAGAAGCAGTGAGGACATTAGGAAACCAAGTGTCCACCCCCACTACACACACCCCACTTCTGTCCCAAGCCTTCTTTATATCTTGATGAATGCAGTCAGGCTAAAATATGAAAGATCCCTGGGAACTTATGATAAATTGTAGTTGACACCATTCCTTAACCTCCTTTCTCCCTCCCATGGCCTGAGCAAATCTTCCCCGAAGCAAGTCAGGCAGAACCTTCTGCTTTAGGACAGGAGAGGGGTCTGCAAAAGCAGCAGGCTGAGGTTCCTCCCCTTCCCAGAAAAAAAGGAAACCCTCTTGCTCCTGAGAAGTGGCTTCCCTGTTTATTAACAGCTCCTGGGCCAGAATGTGCTGAGGAAAGGCAGAGTCTCAACTGGATACAGTTCACCCAGGTAACTAACCATTCTTCTGGTTAGAGTTGGTCCCATCAAACCCCTGGACTAATAAGAGGAACATCTGTAGGTGTTGTGGTTGGGAATTGGGTACAAAGGGAAGTGAGTTCTAGGTCAGTGCAACTTTGTGGAATTTAAAAGAAAAGAAATGCCATTACCACTACCACCACCTCCCTTGCAACATAGACCAGCTATGTTCCCTCTAGAGAGGCTCTTACTGGACCCTTCCAAACTCTCAGAGGCTGTGAGACAATTAAGTCTAAAATTAGGTCCACCTGTGGCTCATAGAAAAAGGTTTAAAATCAGAGACCTTGTCCCCTATGCTTTCCACCATCCAGCAGAGAAAAGAGTGAGAAGTTTGTGTCTCTTTCACCTACTTCACAGCAATAGCTGGGTGTTTCCTTGTAAGGGAGTCTCAGTACATTAATTTCTTTCTCATCGCTGAAGCTTTTGGCTAGAGGGAAGTGGGGACTGAGCCAGGGCAGAGTCCTTTACTTTTGATTTCTCTCAATAGTCAGGAAAGGACAAAGCACCAGTCCAATGCAAAACAGCCCAATGAAGTGTGGGCTTCCTGAAGAAGCTATTGTCATTAAGGGCATGGATGCCTGTTTCTGCTCACTCAAAGGCATGATAAAGATTTCATCAAATATCATGGTGACAGCTTAATTGGGGGAAGGGACTAGCTGGAGTTATTTGGGATGCTCTTGTCACCCCAACCCCAGTCTGTCATCTGATTGTGTTTTCTTAGTCAGGTTGAGTCTGGCAGGAGTCATACTAAGTCTATTCTTAAGACAATTAGCAATCTGTAGGGACCTGACTATTGGGCACATCTGTACTGTGTCTTTCCGTCATCACCACTTCCAAATAAACACTAGCAACACTTTGATTAAAATATGAATGCCCCCCATCATTGAATCATAACAGAAGCCAGAGCTGGGAACTAATCTAATAGAAGAACTTTCATAAAAGTAAGTTCTCATACTGTCAGTAGCCAATGATCTTAGCAGGGACTTTCTCTTAGGGACTAAAATCTATTATTGAAGAAAAGACAGAAATACAAGTTGAAAGAAACTTTTATGGCCTTTAACATAGCTTTTCCATTTCTCCAGAGATGCTGGACATTTGTCCCAGGTGACCCTACTAGGGAGCAACAGTCATGAATCTGGTATATGGTATCAGGAATATGGAGGTGGATAGTATTCAAGCTCCCTGGCTTGTGCCAGGGGTGAGTGATATGAGAACACTTGACAGGGTGGGAGGCAGACCTGTCAAGAGTAAGATGACAACCAGAGACATCAAGTCAGCTGGTCTTGCAAGGTGGATGGTATGGATTAGATGGCATTTCAGAACTTTTCCCATAAATGGAATCCACGCACCTCAAGGACTCACAAAACCAAGTCAGTTAACAACTGTTCCTAAAAACAGTTGCTCAACATTCTGTTATTTTCATTGCCAGCAGGGTCTATCAGTCAGAAATCATGAAAATTCAGAGACTCTTAAAAATAATGCTAGGCTTGATAAATCACCACATGGACAATATTTCTAGTTAAATGTAAAACTGGTGAAGATCCCCACCTGTGTTCATTATGTTTTATATGGAGAGGTAGGGAAGGATGCCCTCTGGAATCCAGCATGGAGGGAAGTATATCTCTTTACAGGTGTATAATGTGCTTTATTTAGTTAGCTAATGAATAAAAGCCATGTAACTCATAGCATTTCACTTTTCCCTCTGTCTACCAGGGAACTAGATGTGACCCATATACATGATTCAGCAGTCATTCTTAGAACAAATTTCATTTTATAGCTTTGTCTCCCTTTTCAGTACATGCATATTTTTTTATTTTTATGTTTTACTCATCGTTCTCTGTTATATCATGTAATTCTCTTGAATCTTTTTTGAAAACAGGAGAGTGCAAATTGCATTTAAAGAATGTTTTAACCCTTCCTTTAAAGTCTCTTTCTTATATATTATTTAATTTTTTCCTCAAAACCCAGCAAAATTGCTGAGAGTCTTCTGAATCTTCCAAGGGTTAGGTAATATTCCCTCTAGTCATGGAGGTTCTCTGCAGACTGCTAACTCACCCGGCTGCACTGTGAAGCACTGAGCCAGCCATGTGGGGATCAGAGCACCTACACCCCTGGTGGTGAAAGCTGAACCCTAGCTCCAATATGTATCTCAATGAGGCAGAAAATCTCTAGAGGACAGCTTTGTTTACTTGGAAAGTAATATGCAGAGAAATGCTATATTTGTTCTCAGTTCCATTCTGTGCTTAGTTTGTCACATCCTCCCACTCTCAGGAGGCCCAGGTGCAGCCTGTAGTGCCAGGAGGACAGGGAACACTGCTACTTTTCATCCCCAAATGCCTGCAGCCTACTAGAGTCTGTGGTTCCCCAGCAGATGATTCATAAATATTTGCTCAATGTATGTGTCAATTTTAGCAAATCAGTTGAGTCCTCTGAGCCTCAGTTTCAACAAAATAGGGAGAGTAGCTTAAATGAGATTCAAGGACATGAAAATGTCTGCAATGTGTGCAGCACTAGAGAGCACATGACCATTAGATTTTATTACTCATGGTCAAGAAATAACCAACAATCAAAGATGTCCAGTAAGGTCCCTCCACCCTGCCAACTTGCATCTCCACTGGCCCAGGAGCATCTTCTGTTTTAAGAAAGTGACAAAATATGTACTCAGTGGAAATACAGTTGTGCTGATCTGAAAAGATTAGGAAAGAAGAAATCCTGGATGACTCCATGTTGCCTTTGAAGCTTTTTCCAGCCAATGTCCCTGCATTAAGGAGGGAAGTTCAGGTCAAGAGGACAGTGGGGGAAAGGTCAAATGATGCCATGGGCCTTCTGAACATGTCAAAATAAGCCCTTGAAGGTTGTACTCTGCTTCCATGCATCACACCCATGGAGGACCATCCTATAATCCTCCTCGATGGGGAAGACCAAACTTCAGGTCCGACTCCCCCAACTCCAGCTGTATCTCTGGGTAAAAAAATAAAAATAAATAAACTGTTATAATTGTGATTCTCTACCAGTCATGGAAGCAATTCTGGAAAACTACACTGAGCTGGTGCCAACATTTTGGGACAACACACAGCAGTGCTGCCCCAAAATAGGGGACAACTACATTGCATGAGCATCCAAAATTTACTTGGCAATATTTGTGTTATAAAGGTAGAACATAACCTTAAAAAATAGAAATCACATTTTATTTATTATCTTTCACAATGTTTCATTTTCATATCTGAGGTTGGAAACCATTAAACCATTCTATCATTAAAAGTGACTAAAGCTTGTATTGTGGTGATAACCTGCTACTTTGTCCTGAGCACAGCTGTCTCTGCACCCGGAAAACTAGGGTTCCAAGGTATCCTTAGACCTTCTGAAGATAAGTGTTAAAATGAATCCTTGGTGCACTACATTCCATTTTTTAAACACTGAGGCAGTTCTCCCCCTCACGAATTGGATCTGGTACTAAAGAGGGTAGCACAAGTAAAGGCAAAGAAAAGTGTTTGGTATAACATTTCCTTTCCATGAGTTGGACTCCTTAGTGATCAGGAAAACAGGAAGAGGGTGAGGCCTCGTTTAAAGAAGGGAAATGCTGAGGAAGTGTGGGGAGTGAGCTGGGAGGGGTTGCTTAGAAGGAAGTCACTCCTGGCCTAGGGAACAAGGTCTAAGAGATCTGCAGGCTTGGGTAGAGTGGGGAGGCCTGGCCTGGGGACAGAGGATGGGACAACCACTTCTAATATTGTTTCCCAAGGACAATTTATAGTCACCACTGTTGGCCTTTCCTCTAGATAATTAGACACTCAGGGGGGGCCAGGGAGGCTAATCCATCTTGCCAAAGGTTTTACTTTTCCTGGCATGTCAGCTCTCGGCTACAGGGACAACTGTTCTGTACACAAGTGCTAGAGTGTTTGGAAACACTGATCTGAATTCCCCTCACCCAGAACTGACAGGATCCCTGGAAAACAGCTTTAATTTGACAGCGCTGGGTGTACTTTGGCTCTATCTATAGCAGATAAGGAAAGAGTATTTCTTTTCATAATTTATTTCTACAGCAGGTTCACTGTGGAAATTAAAGCAGAGAGGAGACTTACCTCCTTGGCCCAGGCAGCATGCCTTTTAAAGGTAGCTGGAGTAAAATGTTTTACCTAGCAGGAAAGAATAAATGAGTCAATAAATTGAATGAAACTGAATTTTAATCCATATTTGATATAGATAGGTTTGCTTAATAGGTGAATGAGCAATTGATTGAGCGTTGTAATGAATAATCTCAGTGGTTTTCTGAAAAATAAATTTCTGAGCTATATTTCTATATTGTGTGTGTGTAACCCAAATGTAGATTGGATCTTCACGTGGTCCAGTGAAACAAGCAAAACAAAAAAGTATTAAAAGTTAGTTTCAGTTTTTACTCGTGCCTAGAAAAATACCAAAGGGAATTCAATTTATACACCAGGGCAACTCTTCTTAAAACTGTCTGATTCTCTTGTTTCCCTAAAATTCTGCGGCTTCTCACTTTAAATGACAAAAATTCCGATTACTGTCATATTGTAATCCACTGTCTGCTTCTACCAACATTTTGCAGTGGCTAAGAAGTCGTCTCTCCTCTTTATTCATTACCTAAAATTTTCAAAACAGACACAGTCTCAGAGGCTGATCCAGGAAGCAAGTCTCTCCTTCCCTTTCTGTCTTCCTGCTTATCCAGGCTCATCTTTCTCTGTCCTCTCCACCATCTTGACCACCTAACACAGAGCTCACCTGGGGAGAAAGAGATGAGGCTGAGATGGAACATTCAGAACTCTCCTTCTCAGGTGGTGCCTTGGAGAGAGAAGAGGAAGAGGATGCAATTTGGAAATGCCATTTTTCATGGGAATAAACTTTGTTGCCATAGCACTTCCCTGGCAAACTGCAGGTTTCTGCAAAGAAAAGCCAGTGCTCACATGTACCAACCCAGGGAGTCTTCCACTTATAGGCAGGCCCTTCCTGTACAGAGTCTCCTTTCCTGGACGTATGTTGCCCTGGAGAGCCTCTCTGAGACTCTGAGAGTGGCACAACCCTGAACCTTCACCATGCATTTTCATAGGTCTCAAGGTCGTGGGATGAGATGCTCCAGGGTCTTTGCCTGTGGAAATTCATAAATAAAATTGTGTCACCAAATAAGTGTCCTCAAGGTTTCAGGTTGCTTTTGTGCAATCCTTGCCTGAAATCATCTCTGCTGGCACCTTAGCAGGTATGGGGAGAGAGATGGTTGAGGGAAGATGAATGAGGCAAATACAGGAGGTACAGGTGCCATTTCCAGCTCCTGATAGCCTGGGCTATGTTAAGGGAGCCTCCTCAGACCCCAGACTGGTGTCTGACAAAGCAGGGACTTACATTATTTTCAGATTACAGGGATTCCACAGAGGGTGGACACATTGTGAGTGAGCAGTTGGAAGTTCTTGAGCAATACTAGCATGTGAGCACTAGCACAGGAAATGTCTGTGCAAACATTTGACAATAAGATAGATGTTTGCCTTTGGCAGATTCAGCCTTCCTTAATCCCAGACTGAGATATAGAGCCCAGCTTCCTGGATCCCTCCACATTTTCCCTCACACAGGTGGTTCCCTGAAATCTGTGCAAATTTAACCTTATCTTGGCTCACCCATGTTACCCTCAAGGACCTACATGGGCTGGTGCATAGCAGGAGCCCAGTAGATAAACAATGAGCTACGGGACTGGGTAATCCTTAGACATCCAGACCCTCTCTAACGTTCAATATCCTTCCCCAAGGAGTTCACACACTCAACATGCAGAAAGCAGAATAATATGTCACATCACCAGAAAAGAGTGCTGAAAATGGTAAAAGTTGAGTGAAAGGAGCCTCTGTGGAACTGAAATGGCTGCAGATATATGGAGTGGATGGGAGAAGCAGCTTCACAGCAGAAAGGGTTTTAACTTAGGCTTTGGAAGGTGGACACAATTACTCTTCAGGGAGAGTGAAGCTAGGACATCTGCTAAAGGGACAACAGGTTCAGAGATGTTAATCTTGGGATAAGTGAGGTCAAGCCCTGGTATGTTATCTTCAAAAGGAGGAGGATTTCATTGACCAATCATCCTGCCCCTGAGAAAGTAGAACCTCAAGTTATTCTTTCACAGTACCATTTCTTCTTTTTTGATGTTCTCATCATATTTGTAATTTACAGTAGTTCATGCAAATATATGTTGAATATCTGTGTCCCCTAGACAGCATGGAGCATGAAGTATGGGCCTGAATATTTTGATTCACTCAGTTCCCAACCCTGTGGCCACTAAGTTGTAGGTACTCAACAGCATTTGTCGACTAAATATGTGATCACCTGGGCTGCTGCACCCCAACTAGCCCCATGCCACAGCAAACATAGAGAATAGATCAGAGATCTCTCCATGAGCCTCAGAGTGCTCCTAGCCTCCACGATCCACAGACAGATGCATAATACAGATGGACTCTGGTCTGTTCCTGGGACAAAGGGCTTGAGCTATGGACCAGGACTAATGGCAGAAGCAGTGGCAGAGGGTGTACCTGGGCATCCAGCTTGGAGAAGCACTACCTGCAGGACCCCCTCTCAGGGAGAAAGTCACTGCTGGGAAATTTCCTTGGGGACACTGTCCTTCTAGAAGCTCCTGATAGGCCCCTCCTTCAATGTGGCTAGGATAGCTTTGAAAGTGTGCAACAAGAACAACAAAGGCCTTAGGAGCCTGCTGCACTTGTTTGCTGACCCCCAGATGTAGGAGACTGCCCTCTGCTGGCCAGGCTTCACAGAGACCTGGGAAATGGTCTGGTGGGAATCTGAAGCATTCTGTAGGAACAGGGCAAGGATAGAGGACCTCCCCCAAGACTTTATCTTCGCCCTTCCTGTAAGATGAGGAAGGCCTTTTCTGAAGAGGAGGAGGGGAGCAGCAGTGACTGGTCATGAGGAATACATTGGGTCTTGGGCCAGTGCCCTGTGAATGAAGCAGAATGAGAATAATAATGGCCAACAAGTGTGCAGCACATAGTGGCTGCACTGCCAAGTGTGGCTTGTTTCCTCTGAATCGAGGTTTTCAAACTACAAAATAATCACAGTGCACATGTTTTTTTTTACAATGTTTTTTTTTCTTTTAAATATACTTTATTGATTATGCTATTACAGTTGTCCCATGTTTTTCTCCCCTTTCCCCACTCCCACCAGCATTCCCTCCACCTTAGTTCTTATCCATGGATCATGCATATAAATTCTTTGGCTTCTACATTTCCTATACTATTCCTAACCTCCCCATGTCTATTTTTTACCTATAATTTATGCTTCTTATTCCATGTAACTTTCCCTCTATTCTCTCTCATATCTTTTCCCCTATTCTTTCCCTCCCCTTCCCCACTGATACCCCTCCATGTGATCTCCATTTCTGTGATTCTTTTCCTGTTCTAATTGCTCACTGTTTTTGTTTTTTTTTAGGTTCAGTTTTTGATAGTTGTGAGTTTATTGTCATTTTACTGCTCAAAGTTTTTTATCTTCTTTTCCTTAGATAAGTCCCTTTAACATTTCATAGAATAAGGGCTTGGTGATGATGAACTCCTTTAACTTAACCTTATCTGGGAAGCATTTTATCTGCCCTTCCATTCTAAATGGTAGCTTTACTGCATAGAATAATCTTGGATGTAGGTCTTTGTCCTTCATGACTTTGAATACTTCTTTCCAGCCCCTTCTTGCCTGCAAGGTTTCTTTTGAGAAATCAGCTGATAGTCTTATGGGAACTCCTTTGTAAGTAACTACTTTTCTCTTGCTACCTTTAAGATTTTCTCCTCACTTTAACCTTGGGTAACTTAATTATGATGTGCCTTGGTGTGCTCCTCTTTGGGTCCAACTTCTTTAGTACTCTCTGAACTTCCTAGACTTCCTAGAAGTCTATTGCCTTTGCCAGATTGGGGAAATTTTCCTTCATTACGTTTTCAAATAAGTTTTCAATTTCTTGGTCTTCCTCTTCTCCTTCAGACACCGCTATGATTCAGATTTTGGAATGTTTAAAGTTGTCCCAGAGGTTCCTAAGCCTCTCTTCATTTTTTTTTTTTTGAATTCTTGTTTCTTTATTCTGTTCTGGATGAATGCTTATTTCTTCCTTGTGCTCCAAATTGTTTCTTTGATTCCTAGTTTCCTTCCCTTCACTGTTGACTCCTTGTATATTTTGCTTTATTTCTCTTTGCATAGACTTGATTTCTTCCTCTATCTTGTGACCATACTCAACCATTTCTGTGAACACCCTGAACACCAGTGTTTTGAACTCTGCATCTAATAGGTTGGCTGTCTCTTCATTGCTTAGTTCTATTTTTGAAACTTTGATCTGTTTTTTTTCATTTGGGCCATATTTTTTTTTGTCTCAGCATGCCTCTAAGTTGTAAGTGGCAGAGCCTTAGGTATTTTCCAGGGAAGGACTACCCACATCACTGTGTTGTGGCGCCATATGTGGGGTAGAGGTCAGATATGGAGCAATGCCACTTATTTGGCTCTCTGCCGGCTTTCAGTCACTTTCCCCACTTCCCACAAGCAAATGGGGCCCCTTGTGCTGATTCCTGGGTGTGTGGGATTGTATACATTCTAGGACCCTTTGGATCTCTCCTATGAACTCTCCTGTGAGGCTGGGAGTTTCTCCCACTGCCACAATTCCCACAGATTTTTATAGTCAGAGGTTTTGAGGCTTTATTTCCCTGTGCTGGAACCCTTGGTTGTGCATTCTGTCTCCCCAGAGAGGAGTTCTGTCTCCCCTGGGAGGAGTTTTTCCTCCCAGTTTATCTGCACGTCAATGTGGGATGGCCCAGTTCACCAGACACTGCTTTGCCCACTCGGTCTTCCAGCCACCACTTTGCTATGCATCCTCTCTGCCCCGACTTCCTGTCTCCACCCTTCCTACCAGTCTTAATGAATATTTCTTTAACACCTTGGTTGTCAGACTTCCATACAGTTTGATTTTCTGGAAGTTCTGGTCGACTTTGTTTTTAAATTTGTTCTTGTCCTTCTTTTGGTTATGTGAGATGGCAAAGTACATCTACCTACACCTCCATCTTGGTTGGAAGTCCACAGTGTACATGTTTTATCTTTTCACTTTGTAATCACTTCTGTACCCATTTATAAGTCCCAGATCCTTTACAGCCAACCAGTGTTGCCCCCAATTTTGACATGTGATTATATATTTGACAGTTTTCAAAAAGTAGATCTAACACTCAAAATAAATGCTATGCCCAGGGTGGACAACCCAAAGAAGGAGACACAAATCTAATGGCTGGTCCAAGGAAAGCCCCAGAAGCATGGTTAGGGCAGTGTCCTCACTGGAAAGAATGTACTGCCCCCAGCTCCACAGACTTACAGCTGTAAAGAAGGAGCAGTGCCACCTCACTAGACCTCTGCCAGCAGTCCAAAGGAACTACATAAAGACATGTTTGAGCCCTATGGGCAATGGGTGGCGTCCAAGATAAAATGTGTGGCAATGTGAGACCAGACAGACCCACAGGGTGGTTTAGAGAGGGGGAGGCAAACAGTTTGCATCCCCATTCTTCATTAAACAAATATTTATTGAGTATCTACCATGAGCCAGACTCCATACAAAGTGCTGGGGATATAATAGCAGGCAAACAGACACCACATTAGCTCTCACAAAGCTGGCATATCAGCCATGGAATTGTGCTGGTCACAAAGCCAGATGTGTGTATGTGTGAGCATATATGCACACACACACACATGCATGCACAAGCAATCACACCTACACACAGTGAGAAAGGCTGTAAGGTCCATGTTGGGGCTCTCAGGTTGCCTCCTGTGGATGGTTGGATAGATGGTGGTCAAGGATGCTTTTTGGAGGACGTGATGCCACACTTATATCTAAAGGAAAAATGGCTTTAGCAGTGGAATGAAGTGCTGGGAAGGGGGATCGACGTGTTCAAATCCCTGAGTCGGACAAGGCTGGCACACTCAAAAAAATTTAAAGATAAGGTCACTATGGCTGCAGGAGAAAGAGGGTGGACCAGACAGAGGCTGTGAGGGAGGCCAGAACATGGAGACCATTTTTACCAGTTTGTCTTTGTCTTAAAAGCAAGGAGAGGTCATTGAAATTTGTTAAGCTTTGGGGAAGGAAAGGTGCATCAATGGTGGTGACATTGTTGTACATGAGTAATAAAGCAAGAAATCCTAAGAGGAAGGTCCTGCCTAAGCCCAAGGAGAACTGTGTCCCTGATTGAGAATGGAGACAGGCATATGGACTTGAGAAACACTAGGGTGGTGATGTGAACAGAGCCCAGGGATAAGTTGGTGACCTAGAAAAGCCATCTCAGTTCTTCCTCCCTGCAAAGCCATGAGTCATAGTTTGTCTGCATACAAACTTTATCTGTATGCCAACATCACCCAGCAAGCTTTGCAAAATGCTATACCTGAGCCCTACCCCCAATGACTGATTTCTCGATCCTGGGGCACAGCATGGACATCTGGATTTAATCCTGATGATCATGATAAGTAACAGGTTTGAGAGCACTGCCCTGGAGAATACTAAATTTTACTCTAACCTGCACTGATGGGCACCCGCTGGTTGAAGAGTGGCAGCCAGGTGACACACAGGCTACAGAAGCAGGAACTCAAGCAAATTACAGTCCTCATGGCCATGAGGAACTGCCAGGTCTAGCCATCCACTCCATGCATTCAACAGGACTTAGAATCTCCTTGTTTCTCCCTCCTGCTCTCTGGAGCCTGTCTGGTAGCAGAACAGTAAGAATGCAAGGGAAACTCAAGCCAGTCAAGTAGGCTCCTGCCACCTCTGGCTCTCACCCACAAATATGACAAGCTGTTGCCTATTAAACAGCAGCTACTGTCTCAACTCTGGACCCTACAGAAACATCTCCTTTGCAGATTGCCATTAGTCAGCCAGGATGAGAGAGAGCCATTTCCCTTTCCAGATGGCAGCTGAAAGAATGCCCAGGGGGTGGACACTGATTGCTTTGCTAGTTCTGACCATTTGGAATGTTTGCCAAGGAAAAGCTGTCAGCTGTGAGAATAAGAGCACACATTCCTGAAATATATGATAAATATTATCCCTTTATCCATCTTGATTGATCAAAAAATGTATGTCTATGGCTCATGATTTTCCACTTTACTCTGGAAGAGAAAAGTGGCTTGTCCCAACCTCCATTCCCCTTTCTCTCTCTTTCCCTCTTCCTCTCTCCTTGCCTCTTGCCCTTCTTCCTCTTCTGTTCTTCCCACTTTATTCACTGTTCCATCTCTGTCCCAGACCTTTCCTCTGTGTCCTTCCTCACCATAATTCTTAGCTTCAAAGAGTAGCTTTTTAAAATTATTTTTCTACTGATTTTGCAGCACTCTGTGTCTTTGAGGAAAAAGAAATATGAAATGTATCTTCAGAACAAACCCGATGTGGCCCTTTCCAGTGAGGATAAAATGTCTTTGATGATGACAGGGCTGGGGTGCTTGTCTCATGTGGAATGTTGAAGACTGTGAGTCACAGTGCTCAGAACAAAGTGGTAACAGGAGCTTTGACTCTGTAGGTTTCCCAGGGACTTCTGCTCACTGGCAATGATATCTGAGTGTGTTGGGGACAGGCAACAGCTGGCCTTCTCCAGTCAATGGCAAACAATGCTAAAGTTGTGGGCTTGAAGTTGATCACTCAGAAGATGACTGATGGTTTTGTAACTTACTTATTTCCTAATGATGGAGGTGTCTCTTTAATATATTTCAGAACAGTGTCTGAAAACTGTCCTTGACTTTTTCAAATGTACTTCAATTTATAAACTTCAGTGTTGTGGAACATTTCACTTATAACCTAAGGGTGGCAAACAGTGGGACTTGAGTGCAATACTGGTTGTGCTTTACTGCTGGATGCATGAATGCTTTTCTGTTGTTGTTAAAGTTGTTGTTTGCATTTCCCCCCACCACTACCCCCCCACCCCAGCCAACCCCACCTCCCTCCCCTGATTCCACTGCCCCTTGGTTTTGTCAATGTGTCCTTTATAATTGTTCCTGAAATCCCCTCCCCTTTCCCCCCATTATCTCTTCCCACTTCCCTTCTGGTTACTGTCAGATTGTTCTTAATTTCAATGCCTCTGGCTATATTTTGATTGCTTGTTTGTTTTGTTGATTAGGTCCCACTTAAAGGTGAGATCATATGCTATTTGTCTTTCACTACCTGGCTTATTTCACTTAGCATAATACTTTCCAGTTCCATCCATGTTGTTGCAAAGCATAGGAGCTCCTTTCTTTCTGCTGCATAGTATTCCATCCTGTACATGCATCACAGTTTTTTGATTCATTCATTTACTGATGGGTACTTAGGTTGCTTCCAGTACTTGGCTATTATAAATTGTGCTGCTGTGAACATTGGGATGCATAGGTTCTTATGGATTGGTGTTTCAGGGTTCTTAGGATATAATCCCAGCAGTGGATTTGCTGGGTCAAAAGGCAGAGAATTAGAAATTAACATGCCTCTCCACATGCCAGACCAGTTCTGTAATAGGTACTGTGAATGAACACAGAGATGACAAGAAAAGTCCCAATGCTCATAGGCCTCATGTTCTAGTCCACAAACAACAAGCAAGCAAACAACTAAACAAAGAAGCAGTTGGGCTGTAGCACTTACATCACATAAGGTTATGTGACTGAAGCTGGGGTGGGTGCCTTATTGCCAGGATGGCCAGGGAAATTGGGACCTTTGACACAGCGTTAAGGTGAAGCTAGCTGTGCTGGATAAGTTTTTCTTCATGGAGAGGCAAGGAGTCCATTGCTCCTGGAAACTGGTGCAGTAAAAAACAGAAGAAAAGTGGGTGCAGCCAGTGGAGCAGTACCAGGGGCCTCAGTGGAAAATCCTGTGGAAAATGCAGCAGAGGCCAGGCCATGGAATCTCTTATATATGCTAGTTATGTGTCAGTGTGCTGACAAGTCACAATCGAGTGAGTAATGGCAAGACCTGAATTAATGTTGTAAAAAGACCATCTTGTAATTTTATGGAAAACAGTACAAATCTATCCATTTGCTTATTCTTCATTTAAAATAAAATGCTATAAAGAGTCAGCCCTTTTTGTTACCACCAGAGATATATGAGGAATAAGACCATGTCCCAGTGGACAAGGACAGACCAGTTCAATCCACAAGGCATTGGTGAAGGTGATGAAAGTTCTGGAAGCACACAGGAGCCAACAAGAACTTTGGGGAAATCAGAAGAGATGACAAAAGGAGATGGCCCTTGAGTTGGGTCCACCAAGCCAAAAGCATTCATTTTTTATGAAAAAGAGGGTGTGCAGAGTACAGAAGCAGACAGGAGCCAAAGAGATTCAAGGGACACCTAGAATGTCATTAGGGTGCAGGGCATGAGATGAGGTTCATAGGGAAATGTGGGAACAGATGACAAAAGGTCCTAGGCACCAAACAAAGAGCTTAGTTCTTTCCTTAGAAAAGGTGAGAAAACCATCCAGGTGTTTGATACCAGATGAAACATGGTCAGACCTGCTTTAGGAAACTAAGTCAGAGCAGTGTACCTTGCTTTGGGTTCCCCCAAATCCGGGTTAAGGACTGAACAGGTAATTTCTCTGAGAAGAACAGGCATCTGGCATGGAAGTGGGTGGAGTGATGCAATGATGAAAGCAGCCAATGATGTAGGCCAGAAAGCCAGTGGTAATAGATGGGCAATGAGCTTAACTCCTAGAGGAACTCTAGCAACTGTGCATTTCCTAAGCCTCAGTGTCACTCTAGTCGAGGACAAGGGTGTTGGAAGAATGCTGACCCCCTTAGGATTTGGCTGCTGTGAACCACCTGGATTGTGGGTAGCTCAGCCTCTGATGGCCCTGGGAAGAGTCGCAAAAACAGAGGAGCCCTCACACCATGGGAAGTTAGGTGAAGACAGCCAGAATGTGGACAAGTCACTTCCAGGTCAACCACAGTGAGCAGGCTACTGCCAGCGCTGAGAGGGCAGATGGAAAACTCAAGTAATCCAGAGAAGTCAAATTAATAAGCAATATCACAAGAGACATTTTTGTTGCCACTCCTGGTTTATTTTTCTAGAAATTTTATTTTAGAAACACTAATTGAGAATTACAAGTAGAAAACATCTGGCATATCTAAATGTATGTCACTGACTCTTCACCAAAGACTAACAAATTACATCTTGACATCTGGAGTGTAAATGTGCTGACATGCAGGAGACAACTTAACCTGTCACTCCGAGGAAGGACCTCTATAGGATATTTTGCCTTCACAAATGGAATTTTCTCAGGCCATCGTGGTTCTGCAACCCAAGAGATCATCAAATACATGGTTTGTTTTGGTTTCATCTTGTGTTGTATTTTGCATTCTCATGTTTGTTAAATCCTACAAATGATTTCAGCAATTCCATCTCAGCAGACTTGCTCCTCTGAAGGACTTCATTAATACATTTAGACTATTTTCCTTCTTTGCATAACTCTAAACAGAAGCTCCTAACTGAAAGCAATTTTTATCTAGACAGAGGGTTCTCAGAAGGCAGAATCTCCCAGTGCCCCCACAAGAGGCACTCCAGCTGTACACATGGATTCTCTTTGGTGTTATAGCCCTCTAAAGCATAGGTTCAAACCATAACAAAAAGAAAAGGACTCATGGACATGGACAGCAGTGTGATGATTACAGGGGTTGGGGTATAAAGGAGATAAATAGTAATGGAAAAATACAATTAAAAGAAGAAAAAGAAAAAGAGGAAGAAGAAGAAGAAGGAGGAGGAGGAGGAGGAGGAGGAGAAGAAGAAGAAGGAGAAGAAGAAGGGGAAGGGGAAGAAGAAGAGGAAAACTTTAAGTCTCTAAACCACAAGTGCCCCTGGGAAGCAGTTGTCAAAGCAGTAGATAGTGAGGACACTGGCTGTCACAGAAATGACCTCAGACAGCTGAAAGTGGCAAATCCCCTTCTTAGTCTATTTGGGCTGTTATGATAAAGTGCTGTAGACTGAGCAGTAATAAACAGAAATTCAGTTTTCACATTTCTGGAGGCTGAAAATCCAAGATCAAGGTACAGGCTGATTCAGTTTCTGTTGAAGGTTCTATTCCTGGTTCTTAGATGACTGTCTTCTCACTGTAACCTCACATGGCAGAGGGACAAGGGAAATACCTGGGATCTTGTTTATAACTGTACTAATCCCCTTCATGATGACTCCAACCTCATTACCTAATCACCTCCTAAGGCTCTACCTCCTGATACCATCACCTTAGGGGTATAGATTTCAACATATGACTTTGGGGGCACATAAACATTTAGCACATAGCAGCCTCCCATGGCACAAGGCCATGTCTCCAGGCACAGCAGAAAGGGCAAAAGAAGCCAAAGTTGGTGATGTTATCCAGTTTGTTTATCCCCAGAAGCAGATCCAAGACTAGGCTGTGGGCATAAATAGGTTATTTGATCCCAGGATAAAGGAGTTGGAAAGTGGGAAAACAAGACAGTGAAGGAAAGGTGGTTTTTGCACCCTTGGTAGGTCATTCTTTTTTATTGCTAAATAATGTCCCACTGTATATATGTATCATAGCTGATTTATTCGTTCAAAATAAACACTGGTCCATTCTAGGCTGGAGCTGTTGTAAAGTGAGCTGCTGGGTACACTCAAGTAAAGGTGTTTCTATGGGCATATGTTGCTTTCTCTCTCAGGCAAATACATCAGAGTGAAATTGCTGGTAAGTTAAAGTTTAACTTCATAAAAAACTGTCAATCAATTTTGCAAGTGGATACCCTTTCCATTTTTTTTAAATACAAGTAATTCATAATCATTGTAGAAAAGATAGAAATATTGAGAAGTTTAAAAAATAATTTAAATTATGTGAAATATGTCTACCCAGCAATAAAAATTTTAACCACATGTGTTCATGTCTTCCCAGTCTTCATTTGGTTGCAAGGAATAGAAACTATGTCAAACAAAAAGGAATTTTCTTAGTGGAACACAAAGCATCTCTTGATAAAGCTGGAGGGAAATGCAGCTCAGCTTCATGATGATGACAAAGATTCCAGTGGCCATTCTCTCTGTCTCCCTCACTTTGTCTTTCCCTGGGCCTGTGGGCCTTTCCTCTCTACTGCCCCAGTTGACTCTCTCTCCAAGTGAGCCTATTTAAGAGCATTTGTACTCAGCAGTGTTTGCCTTCCAGGACTCTATTCCTGTTATCAATAGAATGAATGCAGTTGGCTCAGCTATCCATTTGTGGTCTGATAAACATAACTAGGCCAGGATCTCTGACACAAATCTGGCCACTGGGGCATGGAAAAGAAGAGAAATGTGTGGATAAGAAAACAACGATTAGCCCTGGCTGGCATAGCCCAGTGGATTGAGCACGGGCTGCGAATCAAAGCATCGCAGGTTCAGTTCCCAGTCAGGGCACATGCCTGGGTTGCAGGCCACAGCCCCCAGCAACTGCACATTGATGTTTTTCTCTCTCTCTTTCTCCCTCCCTTCCCTCTCTAAAAATAAAGAAATAAAATCTTAAAAAAAAAGAAAACAACAATTAACATGATTAATATGACCCCTCCATGAAAGACCATTCTAAAGAAAATGTTTCATAATCTATCAATTTTTATAAATTTAAAATCTCTTCTGAACACCCTTTTATGTAATTGAAAATACCCCTGCATCATCATTTGTAGGGACCACATCCTGACTTCTTACAATGTGATGGAACTCAACACATGCAACAAATCCCATAGTGCTAAACATTTAGGTTGCTTCTAATTACTCCCTCTAATAAGTAATTCTTTGGTGAACATTCTTGTACATAATTATTTTATTAGTTTCTTAGGATGAATTTCCTAGGACATTCCATGTCCAATATCTACAACCACGATTTCATTTCATGCAGTTATTAGCATCCTCACTTTACAGATGTGGAAAATGAGACAACATGAAGGTAGACATAGCTCTTACAGTCAGACCCATGAGGGGGAGAGAACTGGATTCAAACCCAAGTGTGAGCCAGAGAAGAATCATGGATCTAAAAATGAGCTGTGAATGGAGAAGCCACAGTCAAATTGAAGGGTGATTCAGTCTAACAGAAAATGCAGCAGAAGCTGAGACTACTTCAACCTTCAGACACACACACAGAGGAATTTCCTGTTCTTACACCAATGGGTGATCTCAAATGGAAGGTTGTCTCCATGCCAGGAGATCAAATGACCCTGTAAAAGGACTGTGTCTGGAATGTCTGGAAAAGGCATCTTCCCCAAGCTGTCCTTTCTTCATTTTGCATTTATAACCTCTTGGATTGGCCACCTCTGGGAGTAGGTGGCCCATATCCTTATTCTCATTTCACAAAAAGGAGAAATAACACTGGAGGCATAATTCAGTGGTCTACCAAAGGACATAAGGCAGTGTCATAGGAGGTCCAAGAAGACAGGTCCTCCTTTTCTGAAGATAAAAAATCAACTTCAGCACAGAATGGGATATCCACCACTTTTCTAGGTTTAATCTACTGGGTGGTGGTTCAAGCAAGGCTGGGGTCTCCTGAGGCCTGAATGCCTGGTATGGTAGAGGAGGATACATAAGCCCTAGTGGTCAGGAAACCCAAGAGTGGATGCAGTAATCCTTATGACGACAGCCTACACCAAGACTGACAATAACAAGGAAGAAGGGATAGGCTACCATCATCTCTAAGGAGAATAATTCAGTGAGCCTTGTCATCAAACAAAACTTGTCCACTACGAGGTGGTGAAGGTCATGGAGTGAGGGGAAAAGTTACCCTAAAATGGCAAGAGCAGACTTGGCTCAGGGACCAAGAGAAAAAAAGAGAAGAGGACTCTCTTTCTTTAGTATGTTGTTCCACCTAGCCAGCCCTTACAAAAAAACCTCATTTCTCAGAATAAGATTTCTTCCTTATATGAGTGTAAGACCTATAAGTTCTCTCTCAAAAAATTCTAGTCAAGGCCTTAACTCTACATATAAGTTCCCAAAGAGACCTGGTGTGTGACCCAACAATAATCACAGTGAAGGTGCAGCAATCAAAAAATGCACCCTTGGCACCTCTCTCTCACAGTGACACTATTTTCCTTACATTCTGGAGTCTGGATGTGTAAGGGGAGTATTGAGGACAGACTGTTCCCTGTGAGAAGTCACAGATCAAGGAAAGCAGGTTCTCTATAGCTTTATCAATTTAATATTTGCAGAATTAATTTAATATTTACTTAAAATTAGACATACGATGGTGGCGAGATAGGTGGTAGCAGAATCCACTTCCCCCTGCTCACAGGTGGAACACCTAGCCAATCTTCTGAGGCACAGAGTGAACAGCCAATGGTATCCCAGCATATGTGATGATTGGAGGCCAAAACTGTAGAGGATGTTGAAAAATCAAATGTAAGGAGAATGCTTCAGGACAATAAGGTCCCTGGAACCAACACAGAGACCAGGGAAGCTGCAGTCCCAGGCTTGGTGGGCCTGCCACAGGATTCTGGAAGAGAGCCAGGTCAACAGCTCCCTTCCCCGTCAAACAGGGAGGTCAGAGCAGAGCCGAGATGGACTTGGATGCTTGAAGTCGCTGGGGGATGGGGAATAAAGACAAAGTGGCAAATGCACAGAGGCGATGTTCACCCACTGAAACTGTGGATGCTGGCTGGGTCATTACTAGAGAAATTGAGGAGCTGGATGATGCCTAGAGAAGGGGGAAGAGTTGGGCCCTGATGGATCCTGACCCAAATAGTCTCTGGTCTGGTTGGAAAGTCGGGCTGTGTGAGAGACTGGGAGCTTGTTATGAGCAGCAGGCTGGAACAGAAGGAATTTGTTTAAAAAAGGCTCTCAGTGGCTATTTAGGGAATTCTTTCTCAGCAGCCACCCCCACCTCTGCCAGCTGCACCTGGCAGCTCCCACAGCCTAGGCCCCAGCCACCCCTGCCACCCCTGCCACCACTACCACAGCCACGTCCCTACTCTCTCCCTACCCAGCCACCTTGGTGGCTGTGCCTCCACCCCCACCACTGCAGCAGCTGAGGCCTTGTGCCCCACAAGCCAGCACCTGCACCTGCATGGGGCTGGACCGGCCCACTAAGAGGAAAGCAGAGGAGCCCCCTGCAGAGTAAAGCAGCAGGGCTCAGGGAGTTAGCAGTCGCCAGAAAGACTTAACTCAGATGGGGAGCCAAACTACCCTGAAGAGACTTTGAGAGTGCCTAGCACGTAAGACAGCAAAGAGCTGGAAGGTGGTGTGTGAGTTTCCCCTAATTGGTGCACTTCGATGACAGCACTGCTGGTGGACCGAAGGCATAGGCCTGAAGCAGAAGGGCACTGCAGACCCGGCAGTGAACTAAGGAACTGGGCTGGAGGCTGAGCTACTGTGAAGAGTTCAACCCAGACCTTCCCCATCAGCTCAAAACTGTAAGAGGGAGTAAAGTGAAACCCAACCAACCCCCTGGCTCTGCTGGAGCCAGGAAGACCAGCAGAACACACTTGGCTAGTTTAAAGTCAGCAGGAGGCTTTTTTTCTTTACTCCCCCACCCCCCACCTCCACAAATGAGACAATAAGACCTGGATCTGTGAAAGGACAAGTCAGATCAAAAAAAGGGATCATCCCAATAACTGAGAAACTGAGACAAATTTCACTTTCCTATTCCACAGAACTTGCAAGTGATTGTTTATTTGTATTATTACTTTTTTCATTATTTTTACTTCTTTTATTTTATTAGTATTTTTTTTATTTCTCTTCTTTCTGTTTAGTTTTCTTCGTTCTGTTTGTTTAATTGCATTGTTTGACTGGCTTTCCTTATTCTCTCTTTCAGTGTGTTTTTAAGCTCCCTTCTTTGACTTCACTTGTGTTCCAATAGCACACTATTTTAGGTCATGTACTTCCTATCATTGTTATTCAGATCACATAGATTCTGTCCTATGATTGTTTTCCCAGTATTATTGTAAATAATTCTTGTTCCATACAACTGCAAATACTACACAGCACCCCTCATGGATCTTAGCCCAGTTCACTGTCTTCCAGAACTTTATTACTGCTGTGGTTAACTTTATTCTCTCACACACTAAGCCTATTTTCTATCCTTTAATCTTACTATATCTCATAATCTGACTTTCTACAAGCTCACAATTTTCTGGATTCAACTCAGAAGACTTCCCCCCTCTAACAAGAGTCTTATCTTTTTTCTACCCTTCCTAAAAAGGGGCTACTGGGGTGAAATATCATGGTTAACACTATACTTATCCAAAGCATCTTCTATCTCTTCTCTGCACATTGGTACTTTAAACCCCATAAAATACACTCCCAATGTCTTAATCCATTCTGCCTTCCCCCTCCAACAGATCACAAAAAATGTAGGTGGGAGCTGTGAATACCAGTATATCTTCTAGAAGAGAATCCACCAACAAAGGAATCACCAACAGATAGTAAGGAAAGATGGTGAAGAAGTGAGTGGAAGCCACATTAACCTCCACCCAGGAACAATCTGGAAGTAAAACTAAATGGTGGAGAAATTACCCAGAACAAACAACTGAACAATAATTGAGACAGAAGCCTAAAAACCTTGGACAGAGAGAAGAACCAACTTCAAGAGTACTGGCCAAGATGGAGGTGTAGGTAGAAACCCTTCACTTCCTCACACAACCAAAAGGAGGATAACAACCAATCTAAAATCAATAAACAACCAAAAGCACCAGAAAATCAAACTGCATAGAACTCCAACAACTGAGGAATTAAAGAAAAAATCAACCAGAACAACCAGACTGGTAAGACAGTGAACTGCTTAGGCTGATTCAGAATAAAATGGCGAGGCAGTGAGCCAGGTGGGTGGCGCCAGCTGCGGTAAGGTGGCAGGCTGTGTGGGTGGGTGTGGAGGATACCGGCCAGCAGTATCCATTCCTGCTGCGGATGCTTGTCGAAACACGAGAAAAACATACACAGGGACAACTGAGTTCTGTGGGGAAATAGGGACGAAATGGCCACTCTCTCTAGTGGAGAGCACCCCGAGCCCCTGCCTGAGTAGGCTTTTATTAAGAATACAGACACAGTTTGTGGATTATAGTCTGGCAAGGAAGATCAAAAGGAATAGGTAGTTTTCAAAGGGTCTGACAAAACTCCTGCTGGGATTCTGGGCAGAGTTTGGGGAAAACATAAATAAATTGAGTGACGTTCCACATTTATGGATTAGAAGACTTTATGGTTTTAAGATGTCAGTACTACCCAAAGTGATTTACAGATTCCACACACTCCTTATAAAAAATCCCAATGACATTTTTGGCAGAAATAAAAGAATTCATACTAAAATGTATATGAATCTCAAGAAAATGCAAATAGTCCAAATGATCTTTAAAAGGAACAAATTTGGAGGTGTCATTTTAAAACTTACTATAAATTTTACTTACTGGTCTCTGGATCCTCAGCTGTCTGCACCTGCTCCAGCTGGCTTCCCCACTTTTTGTAGCATGGCTTGGAAACCCTCCCAAGGCAGTGAACTGGGGCTATCATAGAGTTTGCCTCATTTGTTTCCTGTCTCTCGAGGATTACTGTCCTTCATTGTCTGATGTCCACTGTATTGAAAATTGTTACTTCATATATTTGATCTGGTTTTTATTTTTTTTCAGATAGGAGTATATTGTAAATCCAGTCCCTTTTACTCTATCTTACCCAGAGACAGAATTCTACCCATGGGTTTTTACATTCTAAATAAAAGCAGTATTTCCTGGGGGAAAGAAATAACTTGTTGTAATTTGGAGCTTTCCATCCACTGGTGACAATTCAAAACAAATGAGTGACAAACTGTGTAACAAGATCTCCTTATGGAGGTACTTTGTCTCTGCTTAGTACCCAAGGAGACTATTTGTACCATGAAAGGAAAGCATTTTGTAAGTCTATGCTGTAGGAAGCACAATCTCCCCAGGAGTCAGTAGAAGACAGCCCCAAAGTTCAAAATAATGCCATATAAACCACCCACACCTGACCCTTTTAGTACCCATGGAAGAACACTGCAATGCCTGGGGGGAGAAGTCCAGGCCTTTGGCTACTGATTCTGTTAAGCAGCACTGCACCCCTGCCATTGAACCACAGATAACAGTTCATTATTGGAGACAAATGAATCCAAGTACTTTCATTTACAGCGGAGAAAACAGCTGGATAAAAGAAAAGTGAAGGGGATAAGAAAAAAAAACAAATACAGAGGAGGAAACAAAATGAGTCACAAAATGTTAGGATGAACAGAAACTTATGTCATGATGTCAAGTGTTTCCATGGAGCCCTGTGGGGGTGGGGGGATGAAGCTGTGTAGTCATACTGAGAAGATGGTACAGAAGATGAGGAGGTCAAAAGGAGCAGATAGAGAAACATCCGGGCTCATTCCTTCATGCATCAGTCCACCCAGCTGTTTCACATATTAAGAAGATGGCATCTGAAAAATTACTGATTCAATTCAATTGTTTTGACTTTCAGATGAATATGCAAAGCCCCCAAAAGACTTGTCAGGGTCAGACAGCAAGTTTAGTGTCCAACCTGGGATCAGAACCAGATCTCCTGTGTCTTACAACAGAGTCACATGTGCCCTACAGAGGGATGCTGGTAAACAGGATAGAAGCCTCGGGGGTAGACAGAAAATATTTGATTCCTAAGGCAAGAGTATACAGACATCATAGACTGATGGCAAAGAGCCAAGAGGCAAATTGAAGCAGAATGCTTTGTGAAGAATAAAATGCTATACAGACATGAAGAATTTATTATGACTGTTATTATTAATATGATTATTGCTGCCCAACTGGTTGACAATTTCAAGAAGGCTGATTTTCAGTCTAATGGACAGTACTCTGAAATCTCCATTGGAGGCATTTTTTAACTTGGTATTGTCATTGGTTCTCTTTATAATAACTTGACTTGGTGATAGCTGTGTCTACTGCATAACTTTGAAGAACCTGTAGATGATTTTCAAATTGAGCCTTTCTCAAGAGTGGCAAGGGACAGGGGAAAAAGAGAGGGGTAGGTACGGGAGTCTTCATTGGGCAGGAAATCCTAGAGAGCATCTGAAGGTTCAAATGACAACTCTTGCAGCATCAGAAACACCTTACTTCCTCAACGCCATCAAGAATCTAAATGACTACATGTGAGGCCGTAGAGCAAAGCTCAGCAGGTACTAAAGGGTAGGTTTCATGTACTCTCTGATCACACTGCAATTCATTTAGAAATTAATAGAAGAAAGTTAATGTCTCTTGTGGTAAAGACACTGTGTGAGTACGTCATGTTTGTAATTCAGGGCTCAGAGTGGCTTTTAACTGAGTGGTGATTAACGAATAGCTTCATATTATCTAGTTTGTGTTTGTTCACACAAAACCTTATTATAAATTCTACTCAAGCAAAAAGGAAATTTAGAGATAATCTATTTTTTCTGATTCCTAATCTACACAAACTCTTTATTTTTTATTTTTATAGACTAAAATGCACATGGAAGTAAAATAAACCTTCATGTTAGACCCAGTTCAAAGCTATCAGACTTGTAATTCAGTTGATTTGATACATTCACTCATTCCCTGGACACACGTACATTGAGGATGTTGTAAGGAACTGGTGCTGTGTAGCCCGAACCCAGAGAAAGCAGACCACTTGCTATACAAAAGGCTGAATGAAATAAATGTACACAGGGTAAGGGTTTGGGTGCCCACCCCATGGCACTGACCCACCAGAACTCTCTCTTCAGGGAGTCTGAAGAGCCTTGTATTTGTGCACACAAGGTGGGCCTGGGCAATAAGAAGTGTTTGTTGCGGGCTGTCCTTGCCAAGGGTGGAGCATCTGGGCCAGCGAGCAAACTCAGGAATCACATGTCAGCTACTACCATCAGGGAAAGGGGGTCTCTGTTCATTGTGGCAATACTGGGATGGTCTGGCATGATGCCCATAGCCCCCAGGGCATGTGTATGAGTCTTATGGAAATCAACAGTGAGGTAATAAAATGAAAAAGGTATTTTACTCTACAATATTTGGATGAAATAAACACGAGTTTGAGGCCTTTTTTTCCAGAGTGAAACAATAGGGGATGGGCCTGAAGGAGCTGCAGGCTCTCTTCCAGAGACCACAGTCCATTTGTAAAGATCAGTGTCTATAAAGAGAAAACATGATACCTGGTGGAGGCCCAGGATCCAAAAGCCAAGACCCACCCCAGAGATGCCCACATGGGACCCCACAGGCTACAGCAGGTATGTCACAGGAAACAGTGACAGCCCATCGCATTTGACAAGTTCATAGGCAAATATGAGGCACTTTCTGACACCCACCAGAAACCACATAAGGACTTTAAACAAGCCAACATCCTACCAGAATAGGTCGAGTAAGAACCTGTGGAATTGAACCTAGTCATAATGGCAACCAATCCAGCAGATGGTATGGGGTGAATGGACATGGCCTGTACTCCTCCCATGACTGACTGTTGGTCAGGCAGCGACTGGCCAGAAGGAATGTGTACTGTTTTGGGAATAGATTGTGACTCCCTCCTTATCTTCTTTTGGGAGTGGCTTCCTGTCTTATAACTGCTTTTTGACCTTTTACACACTCAGGTAATGTAATTTAGAGTCATGTGTAAGACATGTGCCTCCTTTGTCTGGGATGCCTTATAATGAGCCTCAGACTGGAGAAAATGTGGCCTCTCATGCAGTGATTTGCTGCCATTAGTGCACTCCCCTGTAATGTGAGTAATAAACAGCATGTCCACATTTGCTAGTCCACCAGATGTTTTTTTCAGAATATCACAAACACTTAAGCAGCTCCCCAGTTTGAGTTTGGAGCTCCTGTGCTACAGGCGGGGAGACTGTTGGAAATGTAACAGCATTAACATATTTAAACTATCATGGTCTTTGTCAGACACATCTTTTGATCCTGTCTGCAAGCTGTGTTGCCTCTATGTTTAAGTTTTTAATCTTAAACCCTAGGTTCTCCATCTGCTGAGTGTCGTTAGGTTGACCACCTCATGGGGAACTAGAGTTCTGAGAAACACGGGGAGGAAACAAATGTTAAGGACATAGTACAGCACACAGCAGTTGCTTAGTAAGTGGTATCTGGAGTTTTTGCCATCATTTGCAGTAAAATTTTTATCAGAGTAGTATTAATAGACAAAGATACAAAACAAAGGGGTGGCACAAAAGAGAGCATTAGTCCCTCAAGTGAGGTCAAAAGTGCCATTCACAGCTGGGTTTTGAAGATTGAACAAGAGGTTCTTCCAAAGCAGACGAGGAGGGAAAGATTATTCTAAATGGAAGAGACTTTAAGGTCAAGTGACAGAAAACAGTGTGGAATGCAGAGTACTCCCAGTTGTCCACTAAAGGTGATGGAGGGTTGAGGAGAAGTGGGGCTCCTAACTAACAATGTGATATGACCAAGTAAGGACTAAGCACTCCAGCCACAAGTGAAGAAAGGCACAGTACAATGGTGGGTATGGAGAGGAAACAGGCTACAGAATGTCCAAGGTCATCTCAGGTCAAACTCCAAGTCCCATGAGCTCCCCAAGATTTCTGCCCATCTCAGAGATCTACATGGTCACTCCCAGCTCTAAGTTCCTACTCCATAGAACTAGGCTTGCTCATTTCTTCCTTTTACTTAGTATTTGACAAATAATCAAGGAAATCCTACTGTGTATCAGTGCCAACACCAATAATAAAACAATAAACAATGTCTGCCCTTATGGAGCTTACATTTTAGTTGGGGCAGAGAAGCTGAGGAGAAACAGATAAATAAGCAAAATGTATTGAATGTTGGATACTGATAAGTGCCATGAAGAAAAAACAGTGATAGGGATGAATAAGCAAGAGATAAACCTCAAAACCACTCTCTTCCACAGCTCAACCCCTCCTTACTTGACTATCACTTCTATAATGCAAAGCCCGTGTTCTTTCTTTATCTTCCACTGGTGATAATATCTTCATGTATATCTCTCCATACCTGGTAGAACTGAGCTCAGCTATTCGGGGAAGCATCATTGTCTCCAGACAATTAAAAAAACAAAACAAAACTTTGTAAATAACATGGAAAATTAAATTGTTTAGAAAATCTAATGATTTTGCAAGAACAAACATCATATTGTTCCTACTTGTAGGGTAAATGGAGACAGTACTTAAGCAGAAGTGGTTTCTCATTAGAGAGACACACAGTTTGCAGCATGCATGGATCGCCCACCCTTGAATAAAGGCATGTCAGACATCCCAACAGCTCTGTGACTATTCTTCTGTCTGCCTGAATATACTGTGAACCCATCAGGCCTTGAATGACTGCAACACAATTGGCTAAGCATCAGGATTCATTGGCTGGCATCCCCAGAGTGGGACCTGGATGTGTGGCAGGGCTCCTGGGGCTTGGCCTTCCTGCCCCAGGACTGGCCAGATGTTAGTGGTATATCCTATACAGTAGAGAAAATCCTGAATAGTTGGGGAGACCCTGGAGTGGCCCAGTACCCATGCTGCTTGGGAACCATGGGCTGGGTGTTTCTTTCAGTTTTGCAAGCTGAGATGAAGGCTGCACTTCCTGATGAGCAAAGTTCTGAGAGCCCCCAGGAGTGAAAGCCCTGAAGCTGAAGAAGAGAAGACTGCATTTCCCAACACAGCAAAATTACATGAACACCAAGGCAGAAAACAGCCTTACAGGCTTAAATCTGCATGTTGGTGAAAAGTCTCCAAGCCATGGAGCTGCAGCAATCCTCCTCCCCATTTGTAGTGAGTGATTTAGGGGAAAAGGTAGGGGAAAAAGGAACTGAGTTCCCTGCGGGCAGCAGCCTACGGCACCTGGAGAGGGTTTAAATTCAGGCAGCCTGGGATTCCCTTCCATCCCTAGCCCAAAACAGACATGGATCACAGTTGCCCAGAGTGACCAGGCTGGAGGACTGTGGACCAGGCAAGGTGTTCTGGCTGCTGAGGTGCTGGCACCCAGAAAGCTCTGCTCAGAGTGTTTTGATCAGAAGAGGTGGTAACTCCTGCAGGTGAGTAACATGCTCTGCTGGGCCTGCGGGCCTGCGGGCCTGTGAGCCAAGGCTGTGCTTGAGGAGCCTAGTTTTGAGGTAGCCTTGCAGGTGGCGGGGACACCCTGGGAGCTGTTAGAGCTGGCAACAGGACTGGAGAGGCTGCGAGGAAGCAGGCTGGAGCTGGCACGAGAGGAGGAAGCAGGCGCTGGCATCCAGAAAGTGCGCTGATATGGAATGGGGTTGAAGAGCTGCAGCAGTGGCTGTGGAGATGGGCTCTCTACAGTGCAGTTGAGCATGGTGCCCATCAGCATGGACTCAGAGGAAGAAGCAAAGCATACGGCAGTGTCCAGATCTGTAGAAGAGTCAACTTCAGCACTGGCAGACACTGCTGCCTGGGCCTGAATGCACTGCAGAAGAGGTAGTGCAGCCACAGAAGGAGCCAGAGCCTGTGGCAAGCACTGACTGCTAGGCACTAGAAGTGCAAGCTCCTGGTGCCTGCACACTGGCATCTGGTGCAGGCCTAAATTATCTACCCAAAACCTAGGGGCATAACCTGAGAGTCCAATCTTGTGTGTCTAGAGGACCATATGGCTGTGCCAACCTCCCAAGAAGAGGGAGGAAATATCCTTTAGACATCTGAATAAGGATAGGGCCAGAGAAACCTGTGTACAGGGGACAGGTGGGGGCCAGAAGGGTGACTGTTCCCCATCAGTATATTGTTTAGGTGTTCCCCATTCCTGAAGTGCATCCGAGGTCATATTTGGGGGCTTATTAAGGCTCTTTGTGGGTATATACTGAGCATCCCCCCTGTGCAGTTGCCATCCCCACACAGGTAATGGAAATGAATCTATACCAGTTGCCCAGATGACATGTGAGTTGGAGAAGGTGGGAATAACTAGGGCTGCTCACAGTCCTTTTAACTGTCCTGTGTGGCCAGTGAAAAAGCCAGATAGTACATGGAGAATGACAGTTGATTACCAGGAACTCAATAAGGTCATTCCTCTACTATATGTAGCAGACCCTTCTGTGGTAGATTTAATGGACCAACTAACTAATGAGCTGGGAACTTACCACTTTGTAGCTGATCTAGCAAATGCTTTTTCCATTGACCTTGCTCTGGACAGTCAAGATCAGTTTGCCTTCACACGGGAAAGCCGATAGGGGACCTTTACAGTGCTTCCTCAAGGGTATTTGCACAGTGTAATTATCTATCACAGGCTTGTGGCAGAGGACCTGGCTAAGTGGCCACAGCCTCCAGAAGTATGCATGTTCATTACATTAATGACATTTTGCTAACCAGTAATTCTCTTGCAGAGTTAGAGAAAGTAGTGACTCCAGTGCTGTCCCATTTGAAGTTATGTCACTGGAGAGTCAATGAAACCAAGCTGCAAGGGCCTGGATTGTCTATCAAATTCTTGGGAGTTCTCTGGTCAGGTAACACAAAAGTCATCCCTGATGTGGTGATAGATAAAATTCAGGCCTAAAATTCAGCTCCCTACCACTGTGAAACAGCTCCAGACATTTTGGGGCCTGTTGGGGTACTAGAGAACATTTGTGCCCCCTCTAGCCCAGGTCGTTCATCCTTTGTATTCTTTGGTGAAAAGGGCAACAAGCTGGAAGTGGACCCTGATATTGGGGCAAGCATTCTAAGGAATGAGGCACATTACTAAGCGTGCCCAGGCTTTGCATGCTCTGGATCCTGCTAGACCCTGTGAGCTAGACACAGGAAGGCTTTGGATGGGATTTGTGGCAGGGATCGAAATGGCTATGTCAACCCTTGGGTTTATGGTTCCAACTGTGGAGAGGAACAGAGGTACAATACTCCTTGATTGAAAAGCAGTTGGCTGCAGTATATGCTTCCCTGTTGGCCACAGAGACTATAACAGGAAATGCCACCATGACAGTTAAGACCACATATCCCATTGTAGAGCAGGTCTCAGACTAGATGGCCAGGCCTCATAGTGTGATGGCTCAGATACCCATGTTAGCTAAGAGGGGGGCTTATCTGCAACAAAGGAATAGTCTGTCCTCTAGCCGCTTATGGGCTGAGCTACAGGAAGTACTAGGTCCTGTTACTTATATAGATGAGAAATCTACTGCTCCTGTCCCTATGGAAGAGATGGTAGTTAGTCCCTTCCATGAAGAGCAGGCACCTATTCCCTCAGACATATGGAACACTGATGGGCCCAGTCGGGGCCAGCCTGCTATGTGGACTGTGGTGGCAATCCAACCAGACACAGACACAATCTGATTTGACATTGGCATAGAACAGAGTAGCCAGTGTGCAGAACTCTGAGCTATGTGGCTCATGGCTGCCAACGAAGCACCATCCGTGACTATTTGCACAGAGTTGGGCTGTATACAGGGGCTAACATTATGGATTTCTACATGGCATACAATTAAATGGATGTTTACTCATACACCATTGATGGGGCAGGCCTTGTGGCAAGATCTCTGGGAGTTAGGCCACCAGAAACAAATTACTGTATATCATGTTATTGGTAGGTGGGGAAGGGACAGGTACCTCTGGCCTAGTGGCAGGTCCTGTTACTTTCCATAAAATATAGAAAGAAGTAAAAAAAAAAGTGAGTGGCACAATCTTTACCATACTAGAATGATATTTAACAAGACCAACCAAGGATTCTTCAATTACCTAAGTGAGTGAACCTGTGCTTGACCCATAATTTACTATTATTTGAGGTTAGACACTGTGAATTATAAGACAAATTAGAAATCAAATCTAGTACAGATGTATATGATTTCTTTCCTATAGAAAAATAATCCCAAATATTATAGTTTTAGTGCCCCATAGGGTATTAGCCAACCAGTGGTGGCCCTAAGTCACTGGCCCTAAGTCTGCAAGTTTAATTCAGGATACTTTCTCTGCTTGTCTGGAACCTGGTTCTCTATTTCTTTTTGAGTTATCCCCACCATCTTACTGATTCTTTTACTAATGCACTAAATACAATATTGTGCTTGTGTTCATTTTATATTTGTAGGAGTCTCTTTTTTAACCATTTAACAACTACACTGACAAGGACACATTAATCATAAAGAGTGTCCATAGACACTAACAATGCCAAGCTTTACCTGAGCCCAGGGCTTCACCATTAAAAATTTCCCCTCCCTGTATTCCAGGAAATGCTCATTGCACAGAACCAGCCTTCCCCCACATCTTAGATAATATGCAGGGTTGTTATCCTTGTTTACCTATGACAAGGCCACACATAGAACTTCCAAATTCCCATGATTTGCCTCATAAGTGCTTGGTTGAATTGTTTGTCACCACTGCCCAATCTAGACAAAATATATGCTAACTTGCATTGCCAATGCTTTAGTTAAGCTTCTCCCATTCCTGCAGCCAGGACCCTGAACTTGGGCCTACCTCAGCTTGTTCCCAGGTCAGAATTTGACAGCATCCCCCCAGTGTCCCTCCTCAGGCCCCTCCCATGAATTGGCTGAAAGACATTTCCTGTTTCACTGTCCTCTCCCACCACCTCCTCATCCCACTCACTCTCTCATGCACCTTCTTCTAGCCTTGCATATGCCTCCCTTTCAAAACAAATTCCTCTTCCTGCCCTTTGAGACTCATGCAGACCTCATGGTCTAACTATCTCCTTACTGTAATTAAACAAAAATGGAGATTTGGCTGCCTGTCACCACAAAAGCCAAACTCATGAGACAGATGCTGGTGCAAAAGAAAAAAGGTTTTCTTTTCAGGTGCTATAAAACCTGAGAGAATGGCAGACTCCTATCTCAAAGACCATATCATCTTTCTCTCATGAAAAAAATTCCAACTATGCCATCAGCAAGGCCAAGAAAAATGCCAGTATCCAGAGTTCCTGCTCCATTTTCATGTACAGTTGTTTGAAGGCCACAGGCAGCTACTCAGCAGTCTTAGTCCCCATAGGGTGGCTTAGCTTGTTCCAGGATACTATTTGTTTTAAGGCTCCCTCCCAAAGCCTGTGTGTGGAGCCCATGACCATGCAGCTATAGGGACACATGGTCCCATGCTCCCAGGCAAGAGAACATGTGAAAACATAGGCAAGTGCATCACCAGGTGGGTGAGAGAGCTTCCTTGTTACCCTGGGATTATATTAGCTTGGGTTTGGTATAAACCAGGTGTTTTCTGGTCTATCCCAAGACCAATCAACTCCTCAGACTTTTAGAGACTTTAGGTGGGTCCACCTCCCAACCAATCCCTACCTTCTGCAGGCTAGACCAACAGGCCTCTTTGGTCCAGCACCCCACCACATGCTATTTTGACTTCTATGGCACATGTGCCTACCTTCCCCTGATTCCACTCCCAATCTGCTACAGGGAAGAAGAGCTGTCTCTATCCAATTATCTTGCTAGTTTTTTTGCACACTTGGGTCCTATCCATTGATATTTATATCTTTCTGCATATTCAGTGTTAGAACCTCCTCCTGCCACTATCTTGGCCAATGGGGGAGACTCTCTGACACTCCAACTGACTATTTTATCGTAACACTATTGCAATAGGCCCTCCTTTATTGCAGTAGGCTTTTTTAATGAAGTCTTTCCTCATCTAAATTGAGATTTGTATTTATTTGACCCCATCTGACACTGCAAAGGAAGGAGCTAGCTTGAACTCCCTTTGCAGCCTATTCTTCCTGTCTTCCTACCTCTCCTAATGATCCAGATCCAGGCCCACTTGATGTTCACACAACTAGTCATGTGTTTCATCCTTCAGGAAATGACAGATTTCTTATACATTTAGGGCATTCTCTGGAAATTTATTACTCAAAATGTACATGAACCAAAACATTGAGGACATCCATCAGCTTGTCAGAAATTCAGAATCCTGTGTCCCAGCTCAGACCTCAGGAATGAGAATCTGCACTATTATAAGACTGTCAAGCTATTAGTGTGTATGTCCCGATTTGAGAGGCCCTGCCACACAGTACAGGGGTCTTGCCCAGGCCTGCTTTCAGGCCATCTCTAAGTCCTTTTTCTCAGAGCTCTGTACCCTAGGGTAGTACATCCCAAATGAAAGGTCTTCTAGAGACAGTTGTAACCTCAGCTGCTACTGCCTGGAGAACCCTCTTCTTGAGGAGAAACTTTGACTTTAAAAGTGCATCTTCAAGCCTGAAGTTTCTTGGCCTGAAGGAGGAGAGAGCTGCTGGTGGTTAGGGTTACAGAGGACTGAGAGGCAGTGGATGGTTTCTCATCTCCCTGGGTCTTCTATCCTGAGCCATCAGAAATGGGCTAGAGATTTTTACAACTTAGAAAATTTGTTCACCATTTTTCTGTTACTTTAATTTTTTTTTCTTTTGTTGATTCTAGAGAGAAGGAAAGGGAGGAAGAAAGAGAGGGAAAGAAACACTGATGTGAGAAACATCGGTTTGTTGTCTCTTGCTTATACCTCAACCAAGACCAAACCTGTAACCCAGACATATCCCCTGACCCTGAATCAAACCTGCAAACTTTTTGTTTTCAGGATAGCACCAAACCAACTGAGCCACAGGGCCAGGGTGATTTTCTGAAACAAAAAGGTCCACTCATGACTAAGAGTTTAGGTGAGTGGTTTCCAGTGTCCAGCCCATACACTAGATACAACATTTTGCCATGTATAGTGTGCACTCGTTTTTATTATACCCATGCTATATAATCATTATACCCATGGATAATGTGCATCCTTTTTTTTCTCTCAAAAATTTGGGCCAAAAAGTGTGTATTATACATGGCAAAATATGTTATATACTTTGTAACATTGCCAGGAAGGAGGTCCGGGATGAGGCTAAGGTGGGCACAGGGTGGCCTGTGGCCTGCCAGCAGACCCAGTTTAAAATCCTCACTGTGTGACCTTGGCAGTAAATGTGGACTTTAAGGCCTGGTGTCCTTGTTCACCTTCCCCAATATCATGGAGACAGATATCCTGCCATGCTATTTAATATCATAAGCCAGCCATGAGCCAATGTTGGGTACATGGTAGGTACTTGATTCATTAAAAAAAAATAAATGGATGGTTTGAGGCAATAATAATATACATCTCACAGGGTATCTGAAAGGACAACATAAGAAAAAGCATGAAAAATACTTGGAATGCTGCCTGGAAAACATTCAATGTTAATTAATGTTGGCTATTATTATAAGTCTACGTTTTCATGTACATGATTTTCTCAGTGTGAAGCTCACTAATATTGAGGAAGTCAGTTATAAACCAACCTATGTCTCACTGATTTACATTGGAAAATCTTACCTTTAAAAATGTATCCAGGTTTATGCTTTCCTAAAATATAACAAGAAAAAGCTGTCAGCTGGGCATTGATGAGTTGGAGGAGTCCAAGGGAATGGACCCCTTGACCACTGGTATCTCTGATGAAGTAAGCAGTGACCGTGGCCCCCTAGTCTATCTCTCATGTCCACTGCCCTGTACTACACACACTGTGGGGAAGGCATGGCATCAAGGACCCATCAACAGATGGAAACAGTTCCCCTGGGGTTATTAGCCTCCGTTCAGGGTATGAAGTTTCCAAGGGGTTCTGGCCAGTGGGATTTCCATTAAGAATGTATTTTCAACCTGACATAGAGTAATAGGAAGATGCCAATGTGCCATGGGTTCACCTGCTCATTCTCGATTCTCATGCAGTTGATGAATGCATCTCTAAGGTGCTCTAAGGTGGCTCAGTGCATGATGGTGGGTTCTCATGGTTCCATCAAACTTGGTTGAGTATCTCTTGGGAGGCTCTACCCTCTAGGAACAAATGTGAAGGGAAGTTGACCAAAGCAGAACCCTGACAGAATGGGGCCACCCAGGGCCTTGCACCTGGAGCTTAGAGCCTTGTTGGTATCCACTCATATGCTTAACAAGCAATAAAGTCAAAACAAATGATTTTCCAATTTTACACTAGGTGTTTGTAGCCTAAATACATGCCAAGGTAGAGTTGGAAGGAGACATGACATGGGGGGAAATTTTTGTCCCAGTCTCATTCAAAAGTCACATCCCTCACATACTCTTTCACTAATCTCAGACCAATCCGTAGGAAGAAGATGAATATTTGGAACCAAACCTATCTGCATTCCATTGTCACCTCTGCTGTGTACTAGCTATGTGATATTAGACAAGTTAATGAGCTACCTGAGCCATGGTCTTTCACCTGTGAGAGGACACAGTGTTCATTATTTATCAGATCTTAGTGGGTATGAATGACATGTGAATGTAAAATCTACAGTGTTTGATTAATGGAAATTATAATCACAACTGATGAAGTGTGAGCCACTTTTCAAGAGGTGAAACTGGGAGAGTTATACAGATCCTGGCCTTAGAACTGGAAGGAGCATGGTTCCTGGTGTCAGAGACAATCCAAAGCCATACAGGGTGGCAGAACTGATTCAGTATAGTGGAAGCCCAACCCACTGCCTGCAGAAATGGCTTTGGTTTTCTATGTGTTCCTAGTGCTGTTCCAGTCACCTCCAGTTGTTTCTTTTCTGCTTCCCTTCTCATAGTCTCCTGTCTTCGATACTTTATGAACATATATTAGATCATAGCACTCTTCCTCTGAAAACTCTCCAATACATCCATCCTATTGGATTTATGATAAAATCCAGACTTCCTTAGTGGCCTCTGTTGACTCCAAGAAGGATTTCTTGTGGTTAATCCATAACTAAAGTCTGGCAGCCATTGTTTACAGAGATCCCTCATGTAGGCTGCATTTCAGGTAGACACAAACTAGGTTGCTGAACTTCTGGCACTGTGCTCCTGCTGTCTGAGTTGAACTTTATAAATGAGCTCCTAGGATCATATTTCAACCAATAGGACAGAGACTTTTTCCATTCAACTGGACCTATGCAGCTATATCCTTATTAGTGTCCTCAGCTACTGATCAGAGTAGCTCCATTCTAACTAATCAACACAGTGTTTTTTGGACCAATCAAACTGTGACAATTTAGTCCTCATTTGCATAGCAATGGACCAATCAGGGATTGGGGGCAGGCACTCTTCTCCATATAAGCCAATTTCACTTCTGTCTCTTTGGAGTACATTTTCAGTTTTCATCTACCTTTCCTGGCTGTAACTGCAACACCAAGGCAAAGCTGTCTTGATCATAGTGGAGCTATTTTACATGACCAGAACTGTAACACAGAGACTGCTTTCCTCAGACTGCCTCACAGCCATGCTCTATCATAATTAATCTATGACACTATTGAGTTGTTTCTTAGCCAAGGTGTTCCACAGCCCATTAAATTTGTCTAGGCCCTGGGCTTTGCACAGACTATAGGTAGGTGCCCCTTTATATTTTCACGTGGCATACTCCTCTTCTTTTCTCTTTGGAAAGGCCCTCCAGAGCACACCACCCAAGTTCCCTCACTCATTGACCTTTTTCCTTCTTTTTCCTCCACATCATCTTCCTCTGTGCCTGCATGCATGGGGACTTGGCCTCATTGAAGGCTGAGGCAAAGGAGGCAGAGCAGAAGCTGGCCAAAGGCTTGGGGTAGATGCAGGTGGTCAGTCATGGTGCTCCCATTCCACTCTCATGCCAGGCCTCAGGGCTGACAGCCACTGCAGACTCCCTAACCCTGACCCCCATTTGAAACACCCAGGTAATCCTGGAACCCATACTTATGCTCAGAATTTTAAACTGATTCAAGCTCAGGTGTCAATGGGTGGTCATCAGTAGTTGTGTTTATCCTCCCAGACAACATTTGAATTCTCCAGGGGTCCTGGGGATTTTGGTTGAAAAGCATTTTCTAGGGTGGGCATTTCAGGTACTTTCACATTCTCCTCTGCAGAGAGTTCTGGACAGAAGGCTTTTAGTCTTTGACATAGTACTAATACTGATGTGGTACCCAGAGGGAGGGTGGGGCCACAGGAAATGCCCAAACCAGCGGGACAACATGGCATTGCCCCAGTAACAAAGCTGGTCACAGCCTTAACAAGAGATGTGGCTTTCTGTATCTCTTCCTGGCCCCTGAGGAGAGATTCAGAAGGAAGAAGTTATTGTGCAGAGTCTCTATGAGGCTGAAGGCTGGCAAGGGTGATTGATGGAGGGAAAAAGCCTTCCTACCCCCTTCTATTTCCTGATTGAAAGGGAAATCACAGGACACAGAGGTATGTGCACCTAAAGGTTAATATGGCAGCAGGGGGAGGAATAGACTTGCCAATGTAGCCTGTTAAAAGGATAGGATTGGCTGGGGAGCTGAACCCCTCTGGAGCACAGAGGCCTGCGCTGTGAGACTTAAATGCAGGGAGGGCAAAGACTCAGCCTTTCTCTTCCTCTGGGATCCACAAATGGACATGTAGGCCAGAGTGCTCATGGGATCCAGTGGGCCCTGGAAACTGTGTAGCCAGATGATGGACACCAGGCCCTGTGGATGGGGCCCATGCATGACTGGCCACAGCAGTTGGTGGAGGCCCCAGACTACTGATGCAAGAAGCTGCAGCATAGTGATGGTGGTACATACCAAGTGCACAGATTCCAGGAAGCTTGAAGCTGGAGAGCTGTCCACCTAGCAGTCTTGGGCTCCACAAGGACAAACAAGGATGGAGTAGAATTTCTGGGTTTGGTTTTGGGTTTCAGTCTTTTGGGGAACAAATGGTATTTTTCTGTGTTTTGTGGAAGAGAGGACCCTGGAACTGGGGAGTCCCCAGTTTCCCCAAATTGTGCAATATTTTAATAAAAACTGCTTTCCTTTCCCACTAACATTTGCCTTATGCCTGTGTTCAATGGTGGGCAGGCAAACTCTACTTTTGTTTGGTAATAGTTCCATGAAAGATTCCCATTTTGTGGTGGTCTGAGGACAACTTGCTAAACTGACCGGTGACACCTGTGGCTGAGACCCAACCTTGAGCTTACATCCAGACTCTGGCTCTTTTTGCCTCAACAGTTATTTAAGGACTCTTAGCTTCCATAATGAGAGCCAGCCTACTGATTCCTGGAGCTTATAATTCTAGAGAGCAGAGATAATAATAAATTTTGCTGTAAAGAGGGTTAACCTCATAGAACATCACCACCATTGACATCCCACAAAAACTGCAAAGATATCACAAAGTCATGTTCCATGTGACTCCCAAGTCCAACTACCCCTCCCACCCTGTGGGAATATGACAAAGGCCATCAGCAAGTGGACTGTAAGACCTTGGGAGCCTGACCAGCTCCTCAGTCAAGAAATGACCAAATAGAAACCAATTCTAGATGTGAGGCCAGACTGTAAACAACCATAGAGAAATAGCTAACATTCTGATATTTCTCACAGCTTGCATGAGCTTGGCACCCCTTCCCACCACCCCTATATGCCCTGTTTGCTTTGTTTTCTATACTCTATGTAACCTTGTCCTGGGAAAGCCTGTATTGGAGAAAACTTCACCAGCTGGCTACCACCAGTGCATATGTAAGTCCTAACCCGTGTCTTTCATAGCCAGTCTCCCAGATTATTTCTTTGGAATTGGTAAGCAATACACTGAGATTTTTTTGAAACTCAGCTCTTTGCATCACATGCCCACTTTAGGAACCAGACCCTCATTTTATCTTTCCTTGTCATCCATTTATTTATTTATTGGCCTAGGACAGTCCATGAAGGCTGGAATGACAACATTTGCACTAAAAGGATGTTATCAGCATGGAATTTGTGCTGTCAGGATAAATAGAAAACCATTTGTTATTTTATTATCTAGCAAGAAATTAGTAGCTGTCCATAAAATGTCTAATAAAGTAATCTGTTCATTACAATAGCTGCAACAACAAGCTGCTGCTTGTTCTCTCCAACCCTCTGTTTGTTTTTCAAGATGTGAGGTAATAATTGATTTAACAGTCATATAATTGCTTGCCATGTGTTGCACACTTCTGCCTCCTGACAGCCCCGCAGAACATAGCAGTTACCACAGCACAGGAAACAAATGTCTCAGGGAAAGCTGAATTGTTTGTTCTGCATTGCATTGATTTCTCTTGTTTTCCTTCTATCTAGTAAGCTGCCCCTCCTTCAAAGGCAGCTTTGAAAGCCAAGAATAGGAGCCATGGTACAGGCTTTCTGTGAGAATTGAGACAGTGTCATCTTGTTCCTAAGAACTGTGATCAGGCTCAAAGAGAAAGCACAGGTGTAACATGAACCAGTTCAAGCAGGAAGCAGGTGAGGGCCCTCAAAGCTTCAAGCAGACTCTGGCATCTTCTGGGGTTTCTAGTCAGACCTTCAACTGTATCTGTAATAGAATTTCCCCTCTGGGTTCTATTACTCTGGGTTTCTTTTGCCTGCTGATAAGAACTGTGGCTCTCAATGCCAGAGTTTGGAAGAAAAGGAAAGGAACTATTTATTCAAAACTTACACAGGTTCAGAATAATGGCAGAATGTCACTACTAAATCCCAAAGGCCCATTAAAACACCCACAAACACACACAGTCCTGTCCCCCCTTGCCAAGCCAGGCCAGTCAGAGGAACCCTCTCTCAAAAAGAGAAATAGAAGTCTGTAGCTTAACTGGGCAGGTTCCCGTCTGTATTTCAACTTCTTCCAGTTGTCTGTGCTCAGCCAGGTTCATGTTTTTAATCCAAAACTGCATTCACATGTTAGGCTGGGGAATCAATCCTTCTGCATCCTTTTAAACTGTGGCCAAGACCCCGCACTTCTGCATGGTCTTGAGGCTTCTAACATGGTCAAGAGGCTTCTCCTTCCCCAGCTGCATGGTCAGGAGCAAGTGAGAGAGAGAGAGAGAGAAACAGAGAGAGACAGAGAGAGAGAGAGAGAGAACCTTTCATGGCTCTCTCCTTCTCACATGGTCCAGAGCTCTAGCATGGTTAAGAGAGAGTGCGCCTAAGAGGGAGAGGGAGAGCTCCCTCTCCAGTCCCAAACCACATGGTTAAGCCCCCACAAGGCTGCCACACCTGGGTTTAAATCCCAGCATGGATCTTCCTCTGTAACCTGATTTCCAGACTCCTCCTACACTGGGTTACACCTTCCAGTACTCTGGTTTCTTCTGCCTTCTTGGCTGCCATTGTTAGTCCAGGCAAACGTGGCCCCATGATGCAGAAGCCACCTCCAAGGCCCTCTCATAGATGCAGGAAGCCCCTCTAGCTACATCGCATCATGGGTTAGAGTCAAGCCCATCTCCCTGGCTCTGAGCTGGTATGGCTTTTAACATTACTAAAACACTGGACAAGTTCTTCAGATAGGCAAAGTAGCTCTCAATGGCCTTGCTTGCTCCTCTCATCCCCCAAGCAATAGCTCTGGGGGGCTTTGCTATTTTGGGGGATCCCTAGGTCAGGTTATATATTCACTGCATACCTTTATTTCTTCCCATTCCTTTCTTGGCTCCAGTAGAGTTCTTTTAAAATGCCTAACACAAGTTGATTTCGGATGATTATACATGTTTTCATTCAACAATAAATTTTATTTCATCCAATATAATTAAAATATTATCATTTCAACATTTAGTCCATTATGAATTTTTGAGCTATTTTATATTCTCATGTTTTCATTGTCTTCAGAAGCCAGTGTGTATAGCACACATACAACCTATCTCAGGACTTAATTGCCACACATGGCTAGTGACTACTATACTGCTTGGCACAGATCTAGGCAACAGAAAAGAAGGAAACATTTGTAAAACATCCTCTGAAATCTAAACTATATAAGGTGAATAAAAAAAAAGGAATAAATTGCAGACCAATCACTTGTAAGGAGAGAGGAAAAAAAAAAAAAAAGTCCCAATCAAAATATTGGCAAACTGAGTTTACTCAAAAGACATAAAAATATAAAAGATCATGCCAAAATTATTATATTCTAAGAATTTAAGGCTGTTTTAACATTTTAAATTTATACAAGTGATTTTTACTTTATTTTTTATATTGCTTTCACTTTTAACATATTAGAAAGCAACAAAACTATTTTCATACAGAAAAAGAAAAAACAAAATTAAAACTGAAAATGTAGAACTAAGAATAGAAACAAGAAAAAATAGTTTGAGAGAATATTTAACATTATGTAAATAAAATAGAATGAATCTTACTCTAGAAATACCTACAGTACCTGTACTTTTTTAATTTAGAAAAAATACTTCTGATCTCAAAAAAATAAATATCTAAACAGATAGGTTGCCATGGAAAAATTGAGAATGTTACTAAAGGTCTGAACCCTTCCCCCAAGTTCCATATAATTTCTATGAAATGTGATGAAAGCTTCAAACTCAAGTAACAGAATCCAATGTTATTTTAAATGGTCTGGAGCAATAAAATGAAAAAAAAACCCTCATATTTATTTTTATTCAATACACAGGACACCAAATTCTGAGAAAACACAAAAAGAAAACAATATACTAATTTCCTTATGATCATTGATGGAATATCATAAGTGAAATACTAGCACATGCAACACAAAAACACATTAAAGAAAAAATAAACTCACACCAAGTAGGGTTTCTCCTCCAAATGGCAAGCCTGGTCCAGGTTAGGAAATCTGTGACTGTAGGGAATACTGGCCAACAATATCCATCTCAGCTGTGGATGCTCGTCGAAACATGAGAAAAATCATACACAGAGACAAACCAGGTCCTGTGTGGGGGAATAGACAGCATGCCCACTTTCTCTAGTGGAAAGTGCCCCGTTCCTATACCCAAGTAGCTTTTTATTAAGAAAGCAGACTCAGTTTGTGGATTCATAGTCTGGCAGAAAGGATCAAAGGTGACAGGTGACTTACAAAGATGCTAACAGAACTCCTGCTGTGATTCTGGGCAGAGATTGGAATTTTATCATGTGAAAGGACTACAGGTTCCAAAGGTTTCCTGTCTGTGCCTTTAAATTCCAAGTTAATAACATCCTCCAGTAAACAGATCTCATAGGATCTTGCATATTCTATGTCTCAGGCCTGATTACCCCAGGGGTCCACTGTCTCTGGTCTGGGCTTCCCCCTTAGCTGTTTGCTGTTTCCACAGCCCTGAGAAGAGCAGGATACAGAGGCAGCCAGGAGACTTGGATTTCTCACATCTAAGAACAAAGACTCAGGCTTTGACAAAGCCGAGGGGGCAGGGGTTGATGTCGATCACCCCTTCATTTCCACAGCCCTGTGAGTCTCTTCCCAGAGGCCTTTTCAGAGGCCTCTCTTCCCAGAGGCCTTTTCATGATCATGCCTGTCTTAGGTTCATTCTCTTTCCTAGAGAACTGTTACCCATCATTGGCTAACTGATCAAGCATTGAAGGCCAGGCACAGAACAGGCAGCGTTCATGCCAGGAAAATAAGGTTTGTCTCCTTAGTGGCTCCTGGTCTGGAGGTCTCTCACTCAGCCTAAGTCACGGGGGGTTACAGCTTCCTGAGACCAGGCAGGGTGGTCCCCAACACGTGACCATCCCTATCACTTTATAAGCTTGACTTTAGCTGGTGTCCTGGAGGCAGAGCCTGAGATGGGGATTCTCACCAGGTGCTTTATCATGAGAGAAGCTTTCAAGAGAAAGCCGAAGGAGGCAGGAGCAGGTGGGAAATGTGGGTGAATAGGAGATTCCTTTGGAGTTCAGCTTTGCCTGATCCACAGCTGGAGCTATGTGGAGCAGGAATTCCATCTTGCTGTCTGTTTTACCTGGCAGAGGCCAGAGAACTAGCTTTTTTGTTACTGTTAGTCCAGCAGGGGTATGGGCTGGCTCCACCTCGAAGAAATCTCTGGGGAAAGGGTTCTGTGAGATTGGAGTAATTCTGAGGAAGAGGGAAGCTATAAGATGTTAGCAGCTCATACTTCCAGACACTGGTATTTGGGTACGCCCTCCCTGAACAGGGTTACAGAGTAGCAGGCTCCTGAGTAGGGGCTTCACTAATATGTCTGATGAAGTCAAAAGAAAGGATAACTAACCATATTTCAAATTAATACATAATTTATTAAAGATGTAAAATTTTAAAAATTCATTTTCAGCCCTGGCTGGCGCAGCTCAGTGGATTGAGCTTGGGCTGCGAACCAAAGCATCACAGGTTCAATTCCCAGCCAGAGCACATGCCTGGGTTGCAGGCCACGGCCCCCAGCAACAGCACATTGATGTTTCTCTCTCTCTTTCTTCCTCCCTTCCCTCTCTAAAAATAAATAAATAAAATTTTTTAAAAATTCATTTTCAATTTTGACTTACAAATTATCATTCTATTTCTTGTAAACTTTAAATACATACAAGTAGACTCTTATTTCCTCTTTGATTAGTGTTTGGACAATTTCAGATTAACTGCTTAAGTTTTCTTCTGCAAGCAATCCTTTTTATAGTTTAGTTGTTTGGATTATCTGTTTCTGTGAAACAAATTACCCCACAACTCAGTAACCACTTATTATTTATCACAATTCTGCTGGTTAGCAATATGGAAAGTTCTGCTTCTGGTCTTCCCTGGGCTTATACACAGGGCTGCCTCACTGATGGCTTCAGGGGGTCCTGGCTATCCATGATGGCCCTATTCATATGGCTGGGACCTCAGTCCTTCTCCATGTGGAGCTCCAGTAAGCTACACCCAGGTTTCTTCACAACATGGAGGTCTCAGTCTCTAGCCACCTTCCATTAGTGAAAGTGGTCAGGAGTCTGCCCCAAATTCAATGACACGGAGAAATCATCTTCTCTTGATAGAAGGAACATCAATGTCACATTGCAATGGGGCCTTGAACAGGAGTCGTAGTTTAATTGGCAGTGGGGGTACATTATTATTAAACTACCACATTAATTATATTACTTTAATGTTTTAACCTGTATTTTTAAAGATTTTATTTATTTATTCTTAAAAAGAGGTGAAGAGAGGGAGAAAGAGAAGAAGAGAAACATCTATGTGTGGCTGCCTCTTGTGCGCCCCCTAGCAGGGACCTGGCTCACAACCCAGGCATGTTACCTGACTGGAAATCCAATCAATGACCCTTTGGTTTGCAGGCCGGCTCTCAATCCACAGAGCCACACCAGCCAGGGCGTTAACCTGCATTTTTAAACTGAATACAATCCCCATTACTGTCCAGGAAGCATTAAAAATTCCCCAGGCATATTTTCTAAGCACCTGTGGTAGGCAAAATATTGTCCCCACCAAAGATGTCCACATCTTCATCCCCAGAACCTGTGAATATGTTAGGTTAAATCAAAAAGGGGAATGGAGGTGGCAGATGGAGCTAAGTTTGCTAAACAGCTGGCCACAAAATAGGAAGAGTACCCTGGTATCCAGGTGGGCCCAATATAATCAAGGGTTTTTAGAACTAGAAGATGGACCCAGAGGAGTCAGAGACAACATGGACAATAGAAATAGGCTCAAGGACATGTCTTATCGCTGGCTTTAAGATGGTAAAATAAGACCGCCAAATAAGGAATGAGGGTGCTTCTAGAAGCTGGAGAAGATGAGGAAAAATTTTTTCTTCCAGAGCCTTCAGCAAGGAACTCATCCCTGCTGACACCTTGGTCTTAGCCCAGTGAGACTGTTACCAAACAAAAGGGGGGGGGTGCTGAGATGATATACTATTACTGAAAGGAAGCCCCCAGGTTTGTTATGTCCACCACCTTACAGAAAAGACATCTCTCAATGCCAGAGATTCATGAAAAGGAAATGTTTATTTAATGTTATACAAACTTACAGTAGTGACCTAATGTCTTCATCAAAATCTCAAAGTCCCTTAAAACACCCACAAACACACACAGTTCTTCCTTCCCTCCTTTGCCCAGTCTGGGGTACCGTATGTCAGGAAAAGAAATAGAAGTCCGCAGCTCAGGCAGCCCCCAGTTCTTCCCAGTAATCCATCTTGGCTGGTAGGCCTCCCTTGGTTCCCAGCACCATTAGCTGTGTTGCTGGGATCTCTGCTAAAGACAGGTGGTGGTTCCCCCTTCTAAAGCTGCGAGGGTCCCCACTCTGGCAAAGCTGCATGGTTCTCTCTCCAATGGCTGAGAGGAAGAGGGGTCACCACTCTGCCAAAGCCAAATGGTGATTCTCTGCTACAGTCACATGGTGTTTCTCTCTCACAGGGCCTCGGAAGTCCCTATTCTGGCAAAGTCGTGTGGTCCTCTCTCCAATGGCTGCCACGTCTGGGTTTAAATCCCCGCGCCAATCTTCCTCTGCAGCCCCATTTCTGACTCCTCCCACAATTGGCTACACTTGCCAGTATTCTCATATCCTTCCAGCTTTACTAGGCTGCCATCATGAGTCTGGGCAGGCATGACCCCATGTCATGGAGCCAATCTTCTTCAAGCTCCCACACAGGCACTGTAACTCAGGGGACCTACCTCCCAGTTATATCTTGGTGGGGAAGTGACTTCCATTCCCCTGGCTCAGAGCCTGGTCACAGCTACTTAACATATCTATGTAATCAGTTAAAGGTTATAGATATGTTAAATGACCACACCAGAGGTTTGCTGCAAGGCTACTGCTATGCAAAACGGCTCTCAATGGCCCTGCTCCATTTGTCCCTTCCCCCAATCCACACCTGTGGGGTGGGCGGTGAGGACATCCTAATATTTCCTGAACACCTTGAGTTCTGGACTCCATTCCAAATCCCTATTTGGGTTCATCTCTTGGCTGCACCCTGTATCAAGACCAATGCCAGTCTTCTGAATTACAAAATTGAAGATCACATATTTCTGATGTTTTAAGCCACTACATTTGTGGTAATTTGTTATAGCTGTAATGGAAAACTAACATACCACTTACCTCTTTTAAATCTAAGTCAAATTTAGAACTGTAGAAATTCAATGTTCTCTTAAGCACTTAAGTTCTGATTTGCAAACTTCATCATATTCCCATGTATTTATCAATTAAATTTGTGAGTCTAAGCCAATTTCACATTTCAAATTTAAGCCACATTCTTACATGTCAGATATGCCTTGTATCCTTTTAAATTTTCCACACCATTTAAAAACAAAAATGTGAATTGTCCCAATGGTTGTGAGATATTTTTTTTAAATTCAATGCAAATGTGCCCACTGTGGGTTAGATTCCCCTGCGGATCCTGACCTGGTTGCCTGGAGAGAACTACTTTGTGTTGACAATCCTCTGATGCTCACCACCCATATTAACCACTTTCCACTCACTCACACCTGTATTCTGTATTCCCATATACTCTGCGAGCTCCTAGAGATCAGGAATCTTGACTCTTGCCTCCCCTTTCTACCCACATTCTCCATGAAAGTATTTCAGATTTGATGATGTTTGTAAGTTGATCAGTCAATGAGCAATCATCTCAACCATTCTTTAATTGCTAGTATAGTTATTTTACAAAAGAAAACATCCCAGGTACTAAAGTTGACACGGATGCTTACAAACAGCAGGATTCCACTTCCCTTCCTCCTGATGGAACCCAATGTGTTTAGGGCTTTACCACACACTCCCCCAGGGTTGCTTCTTATCAGTAAAATAGAGTCCACCTTCTCTTGCCACTCATAAATCTGGGCTTTGACCCCATCAATGCACAGCACACCCTCCCAGAGGAGGTTGTTACTGGTCTTGGCAGGCCATGACTTATCTTGGCCCAATCAAACTGGAAGGAAAGCTTGTTATTCCATGGTTGGGAGAGTGATCCTCTCCCCATAGGCCATAGAAAGGAACATTGTGTCCTGATTGTAGCTTGTAGCCATCTTTGTCTGGAAGGAGAGCTGGCCAAAGGCAAAGTCAACAAAGGAGGAAGAGAGAGCCAGGATTAACAGAGGTATGAGGGCAAACGCTGACCACATGGCACCCTAACCCTCCCCCACCCCAACACAGACACAAAGACACACAGACTCTTGCAGTGTTTGATAATATACATACTCATTCTTTAAAACAGTGCCTCTCAGACTATAGTGTACACATCAGAATCCCCTGCAGAGCTGGTTAAAACCCAGATCTAGGCCCCAATATCCCCCAAAATCAGAGCTGATGACTCAGCAGGTTGGAGATGAGACCTGATAATTTTTATTTCTAACAAGTTTTGGGGGATGTGATGCTTCTAGGTCAGGACATGCTCTGAGAGCTCCTGGTTTAAACTTCTCTGCTTATGGTGCACCAACAAAATATTTTGTATCCTTCCCATGAAACTAATAATTGGATAAAATTGAGAACCTAAAAAAGTGAATTATAATATTTAGGTAATTATTTCTATTCATTTGAACACTTCAGAATTTCTACAGTAAATTATCTTACATGCCTACTATAATTTCTACTAGTTGCAATTCCATTGACCTCTGCTTCGATGCCAAGGTAACATACACTTTCCCATGCAAACTGAGTCAGTTAGGAGAATTCAAATTTAAAAACAAAAACAAAAACAAAAACAAAGAAATAAAACTCAGTTGGTGCTCTCAGGCTGGGTAAGTTTTGGTATAATAATTAACAGCTTTTTCTTTTTTCGAAGCCCTAGTACATTTCATCTCTCACTAGTGCACTCCTTTTTTTAGGATTTTTATTTATTTACTTTTAGAGAGAGGGGAAGGCAGGGAGAAAGAAAGGGGGGAAACATCAACTAGCTGCTTCTTTCATGCCCCCAACCAGGGACATGGCCCACAGACCAGGCACATGCCCTGACAGGGAATTGAACTGGCAAACTTTCAGTTTGCAGGCTGGTGCTCAGTCCACACTAAGCCACACCAGCCAGGGCTCACTAGTGCACTCTTAATTTTGACAACTGCCTGTAAGGAAGAGGTAGTCAAGGTTGTTATTTTCCTTTTTTACAGGTGAGAAAACAGTTTTAAAAACCACATTTGACTACATGAAGACTCCTCCCAAAGGACCAATAGAAACAGGGGCCAAAATCTAGCATTAATGTCTTCAGAACCTAATCTCCTGTGTATCCTCTCCAACAAATTCCATGAAACTTTGGTTTTAGATGAATACTGATATACTTTAACTTGTGTCACCTCAAATAAGCAGCAGGCTGAAAGGATGTGTGAGAGTGACTGTATCCATTATGAGAAAAAAATCCAAATATTTATAAAAGTGTAGGAGTAGACATCACCCTTAGGAAGAGCGAAGATGCTACACACTTGAAAAATTCAAAGAAAATAAGTTGGCCTGCTGTACTTTTAGTCTGAAGAAAAGGGATACCTTTGTTTAAACTTTAAATCTATTTTGAAGAACTCTTTCATCTCAAAACTGGCACCTTGATTGGCCAAAAGAAGGAAGACAAAGCCTGACTCACGATTTTGGGCTCAGAATAAAAAGGGCTTTGCTAAGCAACCTGGTGAACACTCTGATCTTCTCCACCAGATCAATGTTTGTGTCAGAGGAAGCCCCCAAAACATAGGTGAGTCCTGACATCTCACAGTTCATAGGTGCCAGGGTTCCCTTTGCTCTGAAATCTGGCCAGTGCCAGCCCTGCATGTGCCTAGGAGCAGCATCTGACCAAGAGGATTCAGAACGTAGCAGCCAGTGGACACACAGAGCTCAACCTGAGGCCAGGCCAAAAAGTCAAATACACTCCCTAGGTGCCCTCAGATTCCTAGAGAAAAGTGCAAGGAGGAACTGAGAGGGGCCTTGTAGGGGACCGATTTGTTTTAGTCTGGCAAGTGTGACTCAACTCTGTATGGAAAACCTACAGAAGTGAAGTGGTGGGCAGAAACCAGACTTTCAAACTGAGTTTTCCCATGGGAATCAGGCCTAGAAAATGTATACAGACTGTTATAGCTTGCTCTTGCTAAAACTCCATCACCCTGGTCTAAAACAACAAATGTGTATTTTCTATCTTCAAGATAATTTCCAAAGCCTGTGTGAATTTTCCCAAGGATAGAGCTAATCAGCTCACCGCCATTCCCTTCTGCATGTTATTTTCATTTCCTTGATTGTACCTAAAATGTAGACAATCATATTCTATGTAATAGACAATAAATCTTTCTTTAATGTAAGACCCAAGAAAACAATAAAAGCCTGTCTAGGCAAGGGTCAAGGCACTCTCCTCTTGAGGGAGTGGCCAAGGCATTCACAGGCACTCCCCCCTTGAGAGAGTGGCCATGACATCCCCTTTTTCTCCACAGGATTGCTGTCTTCTGTGCATTCATTCTTGTGTTCAGTCACAACAGGCAGACTCTGCTGGCTGGAGTCTGCCACAGGACCTCTTAAAGGTTGACCATCTGAGAGCAGCCTATGTCGGTCTACAGGAGCAGTATTGTCAGGAAGGGGATTCCAGGGCTGGGTGACAGCATGCACTTGCCCCACTGTTCTTCAAAGTGAGGCTGGAGCCCTTATTCACAGAATAAAGTATGTGTCTGTGTAAACCCAGGGACCTTGCACCCAAAGAATATATTTTATAGACTGAAGACACCTACCTCAGAATTCTTCATGGAACAAAGAAAGAGATAAGGTAGAAAGAAGGGCCATGGAAGGTGAAAGGAAGGGAACAGTGTAGAAGGAGAGAGGAAAGAGGTCAGCTAGGTTACCTCCTTTGTTCCTTTCTATTCTGCTGCTGCCTACCCAGCCACAGATGTGATCAAGTCCGTTTTGAATTGAAACAAGGAATATTATGGAAGAATGTAGGTATTAGGGTGGCCCTTATATGTCCCCTCTCCCCTCAGAACAAACTTCTAGTACATTCTGAACCCCAAAGGGACACAGGAATTCATTCTGCTTCATAACAAATATTCAGTGCCCCATGCCTTGTGCCCTCCTGCTAGACACTGTGTGTTCTCTTCTCTGGTCTCAGCAAGATGGTAAAATGTGCCTCTTGCCCTTCATGTCTTATGGACTAATAGATCAATGAGGTGACCATGAGACTGATATATGGGTTGCACAACTTCTGCATAAGCAGGTCTCCAGTCCCAGGCACTGACCTTCCCCTGACAAGGCTAAGACCAGGCCCTAGAACATGGGAAATTACATTGCAGTCACTGTGTGAGCTTACCCCCCAAAAAAACAAGGGTAACTGAGGGCTTACTGGGAAGGATCATTCATCCTGATTATGTGGATGCATGGCAAATAATGGTGGTTTTGTTCTGAACCAGCTCAGGGCCGGTCAAATCCTGCCTTCTCCCCTCTGGGTCAGGCACTGCCCCTGGGTAACCCTCTCTTCATCTTGAAAATCAGGAAATAGCTATTTCCCTCCCACCAATTCTAATAGGTCTGGATTCCAGGACCAATGCCAAGTTTTGCCAGCAGCAAACATAAATCCTGCAGGGGAATGAGAACAGGGGCAGAGACTGGTTTTTCAGTGTGGACCTCCCATGTATACCAGCCTCAGAAGTTGAGATTAGATGCTGTAATTAACCACTAAAAAAAATATATATATATGAAAATCAGGTCCAGTAATTTTTCCATTCAGCAAAAGTCCAGGATGTGTTTTTTCTAAGCCCCTTTCCTCTGAAATGTATTTTGAAAGAAGTGTAGCCCATGTGTTGCTTACTCATGCTTCATGCAAAATGCAATTAGGGAACATTTACTAATGTTTGGAGGTCCAAAACAACTTCCACTTGTTTATGTTTTTATAGAAACTTCCTTAGCTTAAAAACAGGAAATTCTCTTGGGATGGTTTGAGAATTCAGCCTCCATGAAGAGATCAGAGGGCTTTCAAAATTATAGGAGGTATGGTGACTACCTCGGGCCTGTTTGACAAGCTCTAAGTTGATTCAACAGAGACCAGCTCCATGAAAGTAGATGCTTGTGTTTGCTTATGATAGTTACCTGGAGGAAGGTGAGGATTCTCTCCCTCTCATTCTCCTTCCCTTGCCCACTCTCTAAAAATAAATAAATAAATAAATTCTTTAAAAAATAGACATCTGTGTGTAAATCATCCAGAGCTCTCATGGCAGCTTCATGACATCACAATAGAGCTAAGTCCTTCTATGCACACTTCATCCTCCCTAGGACATATCCCACATCTGCCTGGTCCAAAAGGGCAGCCAAAGCACTAGCCATCACACCTGCATTTCAAGCAGTAGAATAAAGGCGAAATGATGGCCAAGCCTCCTTACTTTTACCAGGTGCCATACAGCACTGCAAATTATATGTCATCAACCAGAAAAGTAATATTCCACAGCTAAATGTGAGAGAAAAGAGGAAGCATGGTCTTTGGGTTGTGTGGTCATGTGTGACATTAGAAGTACAAAACTGACAGTAACTTGCTGACTGTGTACAAAGAAGGACTTAAGAAAAGATGATTGAGAGAACTGTTATTCTCATCCAAGAGAGCAGAAAGAGGTGATATGCTCTATCATTGACAGAATGGGGAGTAGAAAAGTAATTACTTATTTGAAGTTATAAAAATAATCATTGGAACCAAACATAATGAAATTAACTCACAAAGTAGACTCTTTGTAAGTGAGCTTTCTTATAATAAAGTCATTAGAAACTGTCTAAAGTTGATGAATTAGGCAATGGAGTCACAAGTTCATTATTCAGAATTATAGAGATAACAGTCAAAGAAACAAAAAATAGAAACAGTAGCAAGTGTTTGTCCTAGAGACATAGATTAGGAGGTGGAGTGGGAGGGAAGGACAAGAGGCAGTAGCTTTACCTTATAAACTGTTTAATAGTATTTGATAACCAGAACTTAGACTAAAAATTTTAAACTAAGGACAGGTTTGCCTGCACTTAGAGTGGAGGAAAGGAGTTACTAGAAACTAGACTGAATCACCTGGCCATTCACTGACAGCTGCCCTTCTTCACCCCTAGAAAGCCAGGCCCTCCAAAGACTCTGGAGGGTGAGGCAGAAGGCTTAGAACCCTATCATCATCCTGAGCTAATCCTTCCACTCACCCATCACTTTTGTCATTTTTTTGCCCATCACCTTGAAATCATCCCTGGGCCAAAGTTCAAAATGCCAAATACTTAACCAAAGCACTAACAAAACAGCAATTTTAGATAGTACATTAGAGATTTTCAGTAGCACCAAAAGTGTAAGTGCCGCTGCTTCAGGGAGGCAAAAGAACATTTAATTTCTCAAGCGCTTCTAAGACTTCCTCTAGAAAGAAAAAAAGAAGAAAGAAAGAGAGAGAGAGAGAGAGAGAGAGAGAGGGAGGGAGGGGGAGGGAGGGAGAGAGATAGAGAGAGAGAGAGAAAGAGAGAGAGAGAGAGAAAGAGAGAGAAAGAGAAAGAGAGAGAAAGAGAGAGAAAGAGAGAGAAAGAGAGAGAAAGAGAGAGAAAGAGAGAGAAAGAGAGAGAAAGAGAGAAAGAGAGAAAGAGAGAAAGAGAGAAAGAGAGAAAGAAAGAAAGAAAGAAAGAAAGAAAGAAAGAAAGAAAGAAAGAAAGAAAGAAAGAAAGAAAGAAAAGAAAGAAAGAAAGAAAGAAAAGAAAGAAAGAAAGAAAGAGAAAGAAGCCTTTCAGCATACCCACCTGTGAAAACACAAGAGCTACCACTGGACTGCAACATTTTCAAATTTTTGATCTAGGAACTGATAATTTTCGTTTCATGATGAGAAAAGCCTAACCAGCTACAGTAAACAGCTCCTTTTCCAAAGTCTAGCCCACACTCATGTGGCAGTTGCTTTGAATAGCAACTCAGAATCTAAGAGCAGGACAAATCTGGACAGCTTCAAACATGAGAAAACTATGCTCCATAGTTAGGTCTGAACTAATTGCAAGGTAAGTGGAAAATAATGTTTCGTTTAATACTTTAAAATCACGAGAGGCATAAGAACTCCAGGTGTGGATTTGGGGGCTCCTTTTTATCAGCAAAAACTAGGAAACTTCTACTTCAATGGCATTTCCCACCAGCCCTCACCCTCAAGCACCTCTGATCCCTGGTCCTTGAGTTGAGGGCAGTGGTTCTCTAAGTGTGGTCCCTGGACCAGCAGCTCTAGCATGTCCTGGAAATTAGTTTGAAGTGCAAAGCCTGGCCTCACCCCATCCTACTGTGACAAAACTCTGCAACTAAGGCCCCAGCACTTGAGAGTTAAAAGCCTTCCAGAGGGTATGATGCTCCCTCAAGTTTGGGAACCTCTATTTATAATTTGTAAGTATTATATGTGTTTGGGTTTATTAATGCCTGTCACTGAAACAGGCCTGATAACTGATATACTGACCCTGCAAGGGACCAGGAGACCCCCTCTAGAGATTCCCCAGGAGTTTCAATGTTGAGAGAAAGTCCCATTTTCTTGATCATTGCTTAGGCTGGGTTCCCCCAGGAGCAGGCCCTGAGACAATCAATCAAGAGCAAGCAGGTGATCTTAAGACATACCTATTAGGACATGAGGAAGAGCCAGCACAAGGTATATCCATGGGCAGGTTGACACTGTGGGTGACTAAGGCCAGTCCTTGGGAAGCTCCAGATGTGCCACCTGGAGCATGGAAGCTGAGATATTGATTCTCCATTCCCATGTGTCACTGTTGAGGGCAGCTCTTAGGTACTGACCCCAACTGTCCTGACCTGCCCTGCCCCGGCTGAGGCTGGAGACTGTGGACAGAGGACCCTTATCCAAGGACAGTGGAAGGCACTCCACCATCTGCCCCACAGAGCTTGCTCAGAATGCCAGGCGAAAAACAATTCTTGTAACTCACTTATGAGTTCCCAAGATTCCATGTTGCTTATTCAATTCCTCACCATTGATTAAGGCCTCTCGAGTCCCATCTTCCCTGGACTCTTCAATGTCTCCAGATTGGGTGCTGACTCTCCACTCAGTGCAGCCCTGGAATCAATTAATCAGTCAAATACCTCTGTGACTCTGGGCCTGTCATGCCCTCCCTCAAGTGGGAGACAATTTTCCCAGAGATGATAAACACTGATGAGGCAGTGAGACATGGGTGCTATAAATGGGCACAAGTATTCCAGAGCCATCTTAGAGGGTATGAAGTGGGACCTTGGGGTTTTTATTCGCATTCCTAGGAAAAGCCTTTTAACAAGGCCATGGTTCCCCGAGTATCTTATGTTGATTGGCATCATTCCCTTGGTTTGAAGATCAGCTTATTGAGGGCGGGCGTCAAGAGACACTTTACTATTTCAAGTGTGGCCTGATGGATCATCTGCGGTTTAAGGAGATACACGTAGGTGTTAGTGCCTGGTACCTCTCACCCCACCCCACCCCCGGATCTGCAGTGGACTCACATGGTTGGGTACCTAATGGTGATAACCCTGGCACCAGCCACCTCACAGGCCACACCCAACTTCACCAAGGAGTGGCCTATAAAAGACACTTAGTATACAGGCTATCCAAGGACACCTGTGTCTACCAGTTACAATGCTTGCTACTTTCAACACTACCTTGACCATGCATGTGTCTGGAACCTCTTATTTTAGTGGATTCCAACTGATTTTCAAATGCCTGCATGCTTTTTTCCAGACTTGTAAAATGAAAATCTCTTGGCCCATCTTGTCAACAGTCCAGAAGTACCAGGAAATGACACCCTTCCTACTCTCTCAGTTGTGTAAATATGCCAGGTGCCCCTTCCCCACCTTTCCAACCCTCCAGGTGGGATCTTGACGTGCTGTTGCTCTATGCTTTTTGCAGCATTTTTAGGCTACCACTGCCCACAGTGGAAGCTAGTTGAGTAATCTACTAATATTCTATTCCAACATCAATTTCAATTGGTGGGCTTTTACCCCACACCAGCAATTCTCAGATACCAGCCGGGTGTCCTGTAATTCCATTCAATTTTGACACTATCTATCTGGAGATAACATCAGATTCCAGAGGTTAAGAGATCTGTTCCACAAGACTGTCTCCACTTCAAATGACAATCACAAGTCCAGGTTATCTATCACTTGTGCTTCTAACCTACTGGCTATAAATCAGGGTTCTCATGGCCCCCTCCTTTTATTTGATTAATTTGCTAGGACAGCTTAAAACTCAGAGAAACATTTTACTTACTAGATTAACAGTTTATTAGAAAAGATACAACTCAAGAAGAGCCAGGTGAAAGGTAAGGGGAAGGGGAGCAGAGCTTCCATGCTCTCTGCTAGCACATCACTCTCCTCAAACATTTGTGTGTTTCCCAACCCAGAAGCCCTCCAAACCCTGTGTTTTGGGGTTTTATGGAGGTTTCATTACTTAGGCATGATTAGCTAAATCCTTGGCCTTTGGTGATTAAACTCAACATCCAGTTTCTCTCCCTTACCTGGGAGGTGCAGGGTTAGAACTCAAAGTTTTAGCCCTAATATCACAGGGTTGAGTCTCGAGACCACCTGCCTCCAACCTTAAGTGCTCTCAAAAGCCATCTCATTAACATAACAAAAGATACATTTATCTCTCTCAACACTTAGGAAATTCTACTGTTTTAGGATTTCTATTCCAAGAAGGGTGATAAAGACCAAATCTGTATTTCTTATGATAAATCACAGTATGACATCCACTCTCCCTGTCTCAATTCCCCACTCCTAGACCAGTGCTCTTACACTTACCAAATCAACAATTTGCATTGAATCCCTGCTCTAGATCCCCTTCTTGGAGAATACCAACTAAGTTTACCACACTGGATAATTCATACACATTAATTCATGAAACCTGCTTAAAAGCTGGTTCTGGTTGTAAATAAACAAACTGACACCCCCACCCCCATTGGAGGAAAGCCGTAAAAATCTAAATTCAGGATTGATTCCAAAGAACTGACACATAACCTTATTCAAATTCATAAGAGCTTTAATAGTAAACTTACCAATGTGGGCAAAGCAGCTCCTCCCCCAGTGCTGGCCAGTTGGGAAGAACCCACTGCCACCCCTCCTGCCCACAGGACAGGGTCTTTTTTTTATGGGGGTTTAATAGTAAAATGATATGGTGGGTAGCCTGGTAGACCACTAGAAAGAACAATGCATTCCTAAGCTAACAGATAACATCAAGCAGTTACCACACTCTATAGATTCATTGACCTCTTTCCTGGGGGTTTGACATTTACCTTTGGGCAGCATTTGGGTTTTCTGGGTAGTCAGCCAAGCTACAGAGAGTTAAAAGTCTAATATTTCCCAAATGCCTTTGCCGCTAGAGCCATATCGAATCTCAGTGATCTACCCTACACCCTCTCAAGTGTAGTCTTATAATTCAGAGATCAGGAAGGAACCAGCCTCAGGACTATACTGAGTTCTTCAAGGTAGTATCACCTTATAAGACCTGGGGTGAAGAGGGTGCTGTCTTCAGAGTTCCTTCACTGGCAAGCAGCAAACCCAATTCATACAGAATTCATACAGTTCAAAGGGAGACATTATTGGCTGGAGGATGTGTCTCAGAAGTTATCTAGCATCATTTCTTCTGAACTCTGTCCATCAAGGGCTGCCTCACATGGTCACATAGGCCCCACTGAGCCAATGGAGAGAACCTTACACTGTCTCTTGGTGGGGTGCAAGGCAAGGTTCTGGATGAGCATGTGGTACTAAAGTAATTTTGTGGCCATTTTTGGAAAATATAATCTACCACAATAAGGAATGAGAAACCAATAGAGATCAAGACAGCCATTCTCCATAGCTCATGAGTGCGTGTGTGTATGCACGTGTGTGTCTTACTCTAGCTTTCTCTCTACTTCTCTCTCTCTCTCAGCACAAGGCTTTTCTCATCTAGTTCATTAGCTCCTCTCTGTGCTCATGGCTACATCTTACCTCTTAAGATTATGGGCCTCAGTTCTTCCTGCCTTCCCAGAAACTCCCCAAAAGTCAAGGTCTCAAGTGACTTCCCAGAAATGTAGTCCCAACTCACTCTAATCCAGCTGCAGCTCAGATAATTTTTTTTAAGTCAGGAAGGTAAAAACAACACAGATTGGTTTTAGTGGTGATGCATTAGAAACACAACTGCCCAGTCATCACTGCAGATTGCCTGGCTCTGATGTGGACCCCGGCCCAAGGAGTCCATGTGTTGTGGATGCAACTAACAAATTCACACAGAATGCAGAAGTCCTCTGGAGAAAAAGGGATGGCATGGCCATTCTCTGAGTGACAGAGCACATGACCCCTGCCTGGACAGGCTTTTACTGCTTTTCTGGGCACATTATATGGAGTACAGTCCTCATTTTCTATGCACAGATTTGCTTTAGGTGGTTAGCTTTTACAGAAAACAAAGGAGAGGGTATTGCTAATCACAACAAAGAAGAAGGATATTTGCAAATGCAAAGGGAAAAGTGGTTGAATTGGTTATACTTGTCTTTGGGAGGTTTAGCATAGATTTTAGGAAGTTCCTTTAAAGATATACAGTAAATATTTGCTGCCTCAATTCAGGGTAAGGGATTTTTAGCAAAAGCAACCCTCAAAGCAGCCTAGGTACAATGAAGGCCTGATTCTCCACAGGAGAACCAATCCATGGGCATGGGTCTTGTGTGCCAACCTCACTCCCCATCAGTTTTCTGAACCAGAGGCCGGGCTACATTCCCCACACCACACCGAACAGTTCCCTATATGGCTCCAAGTCACGTAGTCTCTTGTGGCAAATGTTCAATCCCGCACCAGAAAATTATGTTGAGAAGAAGGAAAAGCTCAGTCCTGTGTTTACAGATCAAAAGGTCCAAAAGTCACCTGTCTTCAGAGCTGCCAGAGGCTCGGTATAACCAGAAGTGGCCTTCTTCCCTGAATGGACTCCATATAGCAAATGGAGCGACTGGCTCTGCTTCTGCTGCTTAAGCCAGACTCATCTTTCAGAAAGTACTCATGAAATATGGTTACAAATCCTATCAATTTGTCAGTATGTTTGTCCCAAATTTAAAAGCTAGGCTTTGGAGGAATCATTGGCAAATAAGGAATGTGCTGTCAATGCAAAGTATCAAAGCACATTAACATTTTCTGAATGCTTCTTTTGTGGTCTGTCCTACACTAAACACCACATATTATTTCATTAGCTCTTCACACCAACACAAGGAAATAGATATTATTACTGTCCCCATTCTACAAATGAGGCAGCTAATCTTCAAGGAAGTTAACTCACTTGCCACAATCACTGCTATAGAAGTTACCATATTTTGCCATGTATAATACACACTTTTTGCCCAAATTTTTGAGGGAAAAATAAGGATGCACATTATATGTGGGTAGTACTAATTCCATATCTATATAAGTGTTTTTAATTCTTTTATTTATACTTATGCATTAAAAATGTAACTCTAGAAAGCAATAACAATATCTGTATGCAAAATAATACCCTGGAACATGATAATCAGTTTTGTTTCTAAATATAAATAATTAACATTTGTAAAAAAATTATTTTACTGTTGTTTAATTACAGTTGTCTACATTTACCTCCCACCACTCGCCCCGGCCCCAGCCAAACCCACCTCCCTCCCTTGCTTCCACCACCCTCCTTGGTTTTGTCCATATGTCCTTTGTAGGTGTTCCTGAAAACCCTTTCCCCCATTACCCTCTCCCACCTCCCCTCTGGTTACTGTCAGATTATTCTTAATTTCAATGTCTCTGATTATATTTTGCTTGCTTTTTCCTTTTGTTGATTAGGTTCCAGTTAAAGGTGAGACCATATGGTATTTGTCTCTCACTACCTGGCCTATGTCACTTAGCATAATGCTCTCAAGTTCCATCCATGCTGTTGCAAAGGGTAGGATAATTAAATTAAAAAATTAAAATGAAAGATTTAAAATGATTAAATGATTTAAGGTTAAAATGATTTTTTTTTCTGAAAGTTTGGGCCAAAAGTGGGTGTGCATTATACAAGAGAGCACATTACACATGGCAAAATACAGTAAGTTACAAAAGTACTTTTATGTTTATGCCCAATTAAAAGAGTATTTTAAAAAGAAATTTACTAGCTTAAAACGGAGAAGTCCAAACTTCAGGGTTGATTTCATTCCCAACACAGTCATCAAAAGTTTGATTTCTCATTATCTCTCCTGTCTGCCTCATTATAAGGGGCTCCCCACTCAGGGAATATTATGGCTGTAGCAGCACCATCTACACAACACATGTCCAGAAGGAGAAACAGAAAAAGCACCTTTCCCCAAACCCCCTATAAAATTCTCTAGACTAGATAGTCCAAACTGGGCTTCCCACTACTTCACAACTGTGCTCAGTACATACAGTGCTTGTGTTTTGCTCTGTAGACCCAGGAGTACCTCTAACCTCCCAAAATCAAAGACCATAGTGGAAATAAAAACCAGACTGGCTTCTGAGAGTACAGAAATGACTGTTAGAGGGGAATAATTACAACTACAATGTTGTGGAGCAGTTATTTCAACCCAGAACTGTCTATTCAAACAGTACTGAGTCCTTGCTATGGATCAGGCACAATTTTAGATGACGGCAACACAAACCTGAAAGGTTCCTGCTCTCCCATCTCCTGCTACTGGCTCTGCTGGCTCTCAGGGCCAAAGCCTTGCATTTTTACTAGACCTTGGAGCTGGACAAATGTTCTCCTAACTAGTTTTAGCTTTGAAGCAGGTTTCTCAGCCTCCTATTCTGCAAAATCAGTAATAATGTTATCTCTTCCAAAGTTTTAAAAATGAAAGTGTGGACTCTAAGAAGAGATACAGCCATCTGCCAGGAATGGGTCCTCCTGGTTTATTGGGCTCAAATTCATAACCACAATCTGGCAGCCATTGCTGACAGAAACCTCTAATGCACACTGCATCTCAGGGAAGTACAACAGATCAGGGTGCCAAGACTTCTTGCCACCAGAGTCAACCTTTATAAAGAAGTTTCTGGAATCATATTTTGACCAACGAGCTGAGAGCTGAGGCCTCCCTGACTTGTTCAATCAGAACTGTGCAGTTATATCATCATTTGTGCATTTATGAAACAATCATAAAATCTCCATAAAGACCAGTTAGGGTGTCTAATTCCAACCAATCAGGAAGTACTATCTGAACTAATCAAACTATGTAAATTGGGATTTCCCATTTGCATAGAAATAGACTAATCAGGGACCAGGGCAGAAACTTTTTCCGTAAAGTGTGCCTTCCCCTTGGGAGGGGGTAGGGAGCATACTTTCAGGATTCTTCCACTGGCTGTGTTTCCTAAGTTTGCAAACTATTCACCTGAATAATGTCTCTCCTTTTACCTACCCAAGATTGTAGATTCCTGTTGGCATTGGGTTAGCAGCAGAGCTCATTTGCTAACAAAATAAAAAGGGCTTACATAGAAAACACGAGGAAACAAAGCAGTAGACATCCAACCTAATGGTATGTAGAAAGTCAACTCTCATTCCATTAATGCTGATTTGCTTTTTTTTGTACATTACATCTGAGTTTTATTTTCTCAGGATTTATAAAGATATTTTAATGAATACTTTCCACAGATGCTAGTTTACCCTCTCTACTCAGCCTATAATTTAATTTTTAGAATCCAAATTTTTCACCTACTTGATTGAAGTGGGTGGGAGAGGTCACTCATAAGAGGGCTCAACCACTTTCTAAATATGTCCTGAAATCTGAGAGCAAGAATTCTCTTAGGGATGCAAAAAAATGTATGCCATTGGGTAGCTAACAAGGTATGAGTTGAATGCAACACATTCTTAAGGATGCAGGAACATCAGTAAAACTCACACACCCAGATAGCTCCCACAGGTTTGCAAAGAATTATTCCTCTTTCAGACCAGTGAACAGACCTAAGAATCTTGTGTCTACAAAACAAGCCTCAACAAATTCAAGAAAATTGAAATCATATCAAGCATTTTCTCTGACCACAAGGGACTGAAACTAGAAATCAAACTCAAGGAAAAAAAACCCAAACACTCAAACTCATGGAGACTGAATAGCATGCTATTAAACAGTGAATGGGTAAAGAATGAGATTAGGGAAGAAATCAAAAAGTTTTTGGAAAAAAATGAAAATGAACTCACAACAAACCAAAACTTATGGGACACAGAGAAGGCAGCCATGAGAGGGAATTTCATAGCCCTACCTAAAAGAAATAAAAAGATTTCAAATAAACAATCTAACCCTTGTACATGTACTACAAGAACCAGAGGAACAACAACAAAGAGCCCAGAGTTAGTAGAAGGAGAGAAATAACCAACAGTAGAATTGAATGACATAGAGACTAAAGGAACAATTCCAAGGATCAATGAATGCAGGGGCTGGTTCTTTGAAAAGATAAACAAAATCAACAAGCCTTTAAGCAGGTTCATCAAGGAAAAAAGAGAAAACCCAAATAAACACAATCAGAAATGAAAGAGGAGAGATTACAGCTGATACCACAGAAATACAAAGGATTATAAGCAATTACTATGAAGAACTATATGCCAAGAAATTTGAAAACCTGGGTGAAATGGACAAATTTCTAGAAAAATATAATCTTCCAAAACGGAATGGAGAAGAAGCACAAAGCCTGAATAGACCAATAACAGCTGATGAAATTAAAGCACAATTTCATCAAAAAAACTCCCAGCACATGAAAGACCTGGACCAGATGGTTTCACAAGAGGATTCTACAAAGCATTTAAGGAAGAGCTAACACCTATCCTTCACAGACTATTCCAAAAAATTCAAGAAGACAGAAGACTGCCAAACACTTTTTATGAAGCACGAATCATCCTAATCCCAAAACCAGATAATGACATAATAAAGAAAGAAAATTACAGGTCAATATCACTAATGGATATACACACTAAAATCCTCAATGAAATACTGGCAAACCTCATCCAGCAATACATTAAAAAGAACATACATCATGATCAAGTGGGATTCATCCCAGGGATACAAGGATGGTACAATATTTACAAATCAAAAAATGTAATACATCACATAAACAAAAGGAAAGACAAAAATCACATGATCATATCAATAGATGCAGAAAAAGAATTGGGTAAGGTACAGCACCCATTTATGATAAAAAAAAAAAACTCAGCAAAGTCAAAATTGAGGGAGCATTCCTCAACATAATAAAGGCCATACACGAGGGACCCACAACCAACATCATAGTTAATGGGCAAAAACTAAAAGCTGTCCCCAAAAGATCAGGAACAAGACAAGGATGCCCACTTTCACCACTTCTATTCAACATAGTATTGGAAGTCCTAGCCACAGTAATTGGACAAGAAAAAGAAATAAAAGGCATCCAAACTGGAAAGAAGGAAGCAAAACTGTCATTGTTTGCAGGTGATGTAACAGTTTACATAGGAAATCCTACAGACCCCACCAAAAAATTACTCAACCTAATAAGTGAATTTGGCAAAAGAGCAGAATACAAAGTCAATATTCAAAAAACAAAGGCATTTTTGTACACTAACAATGAAGTATCAGAAACAGAAAAAAAGATCCCATTTTCCATACCAATAAAAAAAAAAAGTACCTAGGAATAAACCTAACCAAGGAGGTAAAAGACCTGTACTCAGAAAACTACACAACACTGAAGAAAGGAATTAAGGAACACACAAACAAATGGAAGCATGAACCATATTCATGGAATGGAAAAATTAACATCATTAAAATATCCATATTACCAAAAGCAATTTATAGATTCAATGCAATCCCTATTATAGTACCAATGACATATTTCACAGATATGGAACAGACATTTTGAATATTTATATGGAACCATAAACAATCCCAAATAGCTGCAGCAATGTTGAGAAAGAGGAACAAAATAGGAGGGATCACAATACCTGATATCAAACCACATTACATGGCTACTGTAATCAAAACAGTCTGGTACTGGCATAAGAACGGACACATAGACCAACGGAACAGAGAGCCCAGAAATAAAGACAAGCCTCTATGGTCAATTAACATTTAATAAAGGGAGTAGAAGCATAAAATGGAGTAAAAATAGCCTCTTCAACAAATGGTGTTGGGAGAGCTGGACACCTACATGCAAAAAATGAAACTTAATTACCAACTTATACCACACACAAAAAAAAATTCAAGGTGGATAAAAGACTTAAATATAAGTTGTGACACCATAAAAGTCCTAGAGGAAAACATTCGCAAGACAATCTCAGATATTCCATGCAGCAATATTTTCACCAATACGGCCCCTGGAGCAAGAGACCTAAAGGAAAGAATAAACAAATGGGACTTCATCAAAATAAAAAGCTCCCACACAGCTAAAGAAAAGAGCAATAAAATGTAAAGAAGACCAACTCTGTGGGAAAACATATTTGCCAATGATACCTCGGACAAGGGTTTGATTTCCAAAATATATAAAGAATTCACATGAGTCCACTCCAGGAAGACAAACCACCCAATTAGAAAACAGGCAAAAGACCTGAACAGACGATTCTACAAGGAGGACATACTGAGGGCCCAGAGATATATGAAAAGATGCTCAGCATCACTAGCCATCAGAGAGATGCAAATTAAAACCACAATAAGATACCACTTCATACTGGTGAGTGGCCATCATAAACAAATCAACAAACAAGTGTTGGAGAGGATGTGGAGAAAAGGGAACACCAGTACATTGTTGGTGGGAATGTAGACTCGTACAGCCACTGTGGAAAACAGTATGGAATTTCCTCAGAAAACTAAAAATGGAACTGCCTTTTGACCTGGCAATTCTACTGTTGGGATTATATTCTAAGAATCCTGAAACACCAATCCATAAGAACCTATGCACCCCAGTGTTCATAGCAGCACAGTTTACAATAGCCAAGTGCTGGAGGCAATCTGAGTGCCCATCAGTAAATGAATGGATCAAAAAACTATGGTACATTTGCATGATAGAATACTACACAGCAGAAAGAAAGAAGACGCTCCTACCCTTTGCAACAGCATGGATGGAACTGGACAGCATTATGCTAAGTGAAATAAGCCAGGTGGTGAAAGCAAATACCATATGATCTCACATTTAAGTGGAACCTAATCAACAAAACAAACAAGCAAAATATAAACAGAGACATTCAAATTAAGAACAATCTGACAGTAACCAGAGTGGAGGTGCGAGGGGATAATTGGTGGGAAGCAGGGAAAGGTTTTCAGGAACAACTATAAAAGACACATAGACAAAACCAAGCAGTAATGCAGGGTTGTGGGGTAAGATATAGACAGGTGCATTTGAACAACAATAAAATATAAAAATTTTAAAAAACAACTAAAAAATAAAACAAAAGAATCTTGTGTCTTAAGAAACCAAAGTTTCGAATTTATGCGATAAACTATAATTTCCTGAGTCCCATGCTAATTGGTTGCATTCTATTGAGCTTATTGTTTTAAACAAAATTTCAGTTAAAAACAAAACAAAAACAAAGAAACAGCCCAGGTTCCAGATAGCTGAAATTTAGCTAGCTGCAAAGACAGAACAGAAAGTATCACATAGCAGCCAGGTTCTGAGCCAGAGCTTGAGCCGTTCTTCTTCAACCCTCAATTCACTGGTCATAAGAAGGTTAAGTTTCCCTATTTGGCATGTGTTGGTTACTTCCAGCACTCCCCACACCCTTAACTCTTCCTGCACTTTTAGTTTAATTTCTTACTTAATATAAATTGGTTTTCCTCAATGCATACTTAAGCTCAATAGACGCTTTGCGGGCTTCACTCACAGACTGGTGGAGTTTCCCTGGTGACCCCGCGGGACGCACTGACTCCCCACATGGTATCTCCGATTGAAAGCTTTAAGATGTATCACTGTCGCTGCTGGTTTCCCGGAATTGCATCAAGCAAAAAAACTTCAGTGGTCTTAACTGGGATCACCCCAACTTCTAGAGAATGAGGGATATCGCGATAGTGCACTCACATTCCCTATCCTTCCTCATTAAGCACTCTCCACGGCCGCAGAGCTGACCTGCCCTCCTCCCCCTTAATTTCCGGGCTCCGAAGAGGGAACTTGAAGTTTTAGCCAACCAGGAATCCCACCTAACAAGTAGGTCGGCGTCAATGATTGGTTTAGACCAATGAAAACTCCAGCGCGGATTTGCAGTGGCATTCTGGGAAAGCGCCTTTCCCGGAAGTCCCCTTCTCCTTTGAGCCTCACCTAGGTGGGGCTAGCCTCTGAGACCCCGCCATCCCACTGGTCTACACAGATGCCCTTCATGGGGAGTGGGAGTGGGTGATTTCGGGGCGCTCGCGTGATTGTGGAGCACCAGCGACTGCGCGGTGTAACCCGTGGAAAGCAGTGTAAAGTCTCCAGGCTCAGAAGTCGTGCAGCGCAGGTGGGGCCTCCCGGGGAGAAGAGGGGCGAAGGGAGAGTCTTTCTGTCTCTTCCTAAGTAGCGGAAGAGTGCGGAGCATTGGCGGGCCCTCCCTGTGACCTTCCGGGGCGGGCTGTTGGAGAAGCTGTGGCCCGCGTTCAGGTGGACGGACCGAGCCACCTCTACCGGTGCTGACCCGGCAGACCGAGTTCGCCATCCACATCGACCCTGGCCTTTGCTGGCACAGGTAGGTGATCTCCTACCGGACAATCTGAGGGACTCACTAGCCATCTCCTACGTGTGTCTCCCACGCACTCCCTCCATTGTCAGGATTAAGCTAGGTTTTGTCCCTTCTCCAGGAGGCAGCGCCGCAGTTCTTTATCAGGTGATGGCCTTTGCGAATGCTGGATAGTAAATTTACTTGACGACGAAGTAGCAGTGTACAGGAGCCCGTTTCTGTCCAGAAGATGGCCAAAATAAGCGTGCTTTACGTGTTTGGGTAAAAGCCACTCACCACGACAAACGAGGCCTGTTTCATATTCTTTGGTACAGCTCCAAAGAACTAGACGACAGGGACCTTGGAAAGCGGCGACCTTCATAGTCGCTTTTATTCCTCTTCTTTTCGGTCTCATTTTCTCTGACTTGATGGGGAGCTGGCCTTAAGCTCTGTACGTGACTGAACCACAGCAAGTGGAAGTGGTCGTTTTATTAAGCATCCGGCAGGGCAGGTTGTTAAAACTGTTTGGAAAGCTTGCTTCGTTGGAACCGAAAATAGGAGCTGGGAACTGGGGTGGAGATGAGGGGTGTTTTTGAGATTGAAGTGAGATGGTAGAAAGACTGAGGAATGTCAGGATGATGAATAATGTGGACCTTTGGTGATTGAGAATTCCTGCAACCAGAAATATGGGCCCTTGAAAGGAAATTTTCAAACTAGCAGTCCAGAAATTGTGCTATTATGAACTTGATTTCATAAGTACAGGAACTTAAAAAAATAAGCAAGTAAAAGGACAGCATAATCTTGACAACATTTGCAAGATCCACATACGTTCTTATAAATGATAAAGAGTGTCCTTACTGCCAAGATCCAAACCTAAGTTTTAATTTTCTTTTTAGTATAATTATTATCATAGTAATACCCTCTCATCCATTTGTGGTGACCATTAAATGAGGTAGTGCATGTAAAACACTTAACAAATAGCCAGCTCACAGTGTTTGTTGAGGCTTGACTTTACGTTCCTGAAGGGAACAGAAAAACCAAAGTCTACATCCGACCCTGGAGCTGCTCATTCCTAGAACCACGCTCCCTCCCAGCTCCTCACAGTTCTTGACAGGAGACAGAGGTCTCCATCTTTCTCAGCCCTTAAAAGTACCTGACTCCTTCCCAGTTCAGTGGGGAAGTTTTTTATCTATTTCATTCAAAAAGTTAAGATCTGTGAAATGAAAACTTTGTTCAATATTTAATTTTGTAAGTCTAACCATACCCACTATTTTAGGAATGTTATCTTCTGTTGGATTTTTTTTTTTTAGTGAAATACTTTAATCATGCAAAAATGAATAGAGAACTGTAGTAGTTATACCATACCCTGGGTATGGTATAAATACTATTGAGGACAATAGTATTTCTTTATGCTTTTGGACTTTTTTTTTTTATTTTAATGATTGTTCAAGTACAGTTTTCTCCCCTTTACTCCCAATCAAGCCCACCCACCCCCCTCCCCTCTTCCCTCCC
>PVIA01007019.1:0-88900 GCA_004024845.1 Tonatia bakeri
GGAGGGTTTCAGAGGAAATGGGTTTCTGCCGGGTGCCCATCCCGCTGTCTTTGTAGCAGCAGTGCGGGCAGGTGTTCGCGCTACAGAATTTCTCGGTGACAGACTTGATGCAGAGTCAGAGTGAGGAGCCAAGTCGGAGCCCTGCAGGGTCCCAGAGAACCCAGGTCCTCAGCATCGCCCTGGAGCTCGTTAGAAAGGCGAGCACTTGGGCCCCATCCTGCACCAGAAGGAGCCTTTTCACAGCATCTCCATTACAGTTTGAGAAGGTCAGGTTCGGTTTCAACCTTTTCTTCATAATCCATTTTGGGGTGGGGAGAAGGCTACTCATGAAATCATTCTTTTCAGCAAAAACCTTCTCAAACTCCTCACCAGACCAGATCACATAATGCTCTGACACCTTACTACTTACTTTGTTTTCGTGTGAATTTTCCCTCAATATAATGTTATGACCATAAGGCGGGGGTTCCTTGGCCAGGGTGCCTAGGAGTCATGTGCACAGCTCAACCTTTATGGGAACCTTAATTTTACTCAGTCAGATTCCTGCTGTGTCTTTGGCTTGCCTCACCTTTTGAGAATTATGCAACTTTCCACATTTCTGCCAGCTGCTTCTTCCTGTTTTGCTCTCAGTTTGGGTTGTTTCTGTTTGCTTGATGTCTGTATGCAAAAACAAGCAAAAAACATTTGTGGTTCATGGAAACACAGAGCACAATTAAAATGTATTCCATATGAGATTCTCTGATGAGGAATTCTTATGTCCTGTAATCGGTAAGAACATTTTTGCTTTAAACTATAATGTTTAATTATCACTCCTTTGAACATATTCATATAACTATTTTGGGGTGAAAAGTTATTATATTGATGGAAATAATTACAGTAATAAGTCATTACAGAAGAGTCTTTGCTCAAAAGGTGGAATTTTCGAGAGCTCCTTTAACAAATGTTGCTAACTGAAAGGTCATTCTGTGAGATAGTTATGTTCTTGGCAAAAAATAAAAAGTATGAACACATCAAGAATTGGCTAAGGAACGGGGATTTGGAAATTCTCTTCTGCTGGAGGGAATGTATATTAGTCATGTATTAAAATGTGTGTATAACCATTTTGGAGAGTAATATTGAAAATGTGACCTATCCAGCAATTTTACTTCTTTATACTCCAGAAGAAACTTGTAAATATGGGCAAAGAGGCATTTACCAGGATGTACTAATGTTTCTTATAGTATCACTGATGTGTGCTTACTTGTCTGTGTATCACCTGGGCTCCTGGTTCAATTGCAGATTCCTGAGCTTTATCCTAGACCTACTAAAAATCAGAATTTTTAGGAATTGAGGCCCAAATGTCTGCATCTTTAGCAGGGTATTCCCTTGCAAATTTGAAAAACATTGCAGTTTTCTTAATCATAGCGGTCTAGTTTTATTGATTTCATTGCTTAATTATACTAATTGTTTTGAAAAGAAGTGGTACTTTAAGTTATGCCCCACAGAAAAGTGAGAAAGGAAGCAACTAATATCTATAGTGCTGGCCTCACTCTAAAGAGTCTTTGAAATTTGAAGGTGTTTTTGTCTGCGATGCTTATTGTCGTTTGTTTTTTTTATTTTTTTTATTTTAAAGATTGTATTTATTTACTTTTAGAGAGAGGGGAAGGGAGGGAGAGAGACATCTATGTGTAAGTGATTGGTTGCCTCTCACACACCCCTAACTGGAGACCTGGCCTGCAGCCCAGGCATGTGCCCTGACTGGGAATCGAACCAGCAACTTTTTGGTTCACAGGCTGGCACTCAATCCTCTGAGCCACATCAGCCAGGGCTGTTTTGTATTTAAAATTTTTTTTTCTTTATTGATTTAAGAGCGAGACCGGAGGGGGAGAGGGAGAGGGAGAGGGAGAGGGAGAGGGAGGGAGGAGGAGAGAGAGAGAGAGCGAGAGGGGGAGAGAGAGACATTGATTTGTTGTTCCACTTATTTATGCACCCTTTGGTTGATTCTTTTATGTGCCCTGACAGGGGAAACCTTGGCATATTGAATGACCCTCTAACCAACTGAGCTATCTGGCCAGGGCCTGTTGTTTGTTTTTTTTTAACTTGCTATGGAAAATTTCAAATATACAACCAGAGGGACAGAGGGGTGGGGAGATAAATGGTGATGGAAGGAGACTTGACTTGGGGCAGTGAACACACAATACAAAATACAGATGACGTATTATAGAATTACACCCGTGAAATTGATATAATTTTATTAACCAATGTCACCCAAATAAACTCAACAAAAATTTTTGAAAAAGAAAATTTCAAATATATACACAAAGAGAATAATACATCAATCCCTTATATGCCTATCATCGAGCTTCAACAATTGTCTGCTCATGGCTGGTCTTGTTTCATTTATATTCCCTACACACCGCATCCTCAAACCTTCTCCTGCCTTCACTCTCCCTTATTATTTTGAAGGCCATCTCCGAGCCTTGTCTCTCTGCCCCACTGTCTTTCTAGCAGCAGTGCAGGCGGGTGTTTGTGCTACAGAATTTTATCCTTTACATGTATCATTTTTTCTGCAAATAATTTGATAATGTATCTCTAAAAGATAAGGACTCTTTTAAACATACAATCACACTATGATTACACCTAAACCAATGAACAATCATTTGTTTACACCCGCAGATATTTTGTCAGTGTTGACAATGTAGTCAGTATTCATGTTTCTTTAATTGTCTGATTGTTTTTTCTTTACACTTGTTTGAATCAAGATTGAGACTAAGTTCATATACAGCAATTGATTATGTCTTTTAAATCTTTTTTCATCTGTTGGTTTTCTCTCCAATTTTTTTTCTTATTTGTTGAAAAAAGCAGGGCCCAAAGTTTCCCACTGTTTTGATTTAGTTGATTGCATGCCTGTGATTTCATCGATATGCTTCTCTGTCCCCTGTATTTCCTGCAAATTGGCAGTTAGAGCTAGAGGTTTGATCAGGTTCAGATTGGATGTCTTTGGCTAGTGGTATTGTGTATTTCCATCCTGAGGCATATGTCTGGTTGTCACTCTGTTTAGCAGCCATGGATGATTGTTGCTTAGATCCACTGATTCATTAGGGATTGCAAAATGGTGATACTCTAACTCTATCCCTTCGTCAACTATTTGTTTAGCCAGAGGAACAGTTCGTACAGGATACGTGCCTGATCATTCCATTTACTAGTTTTCAAAATAATGAGTTGGTTCTCTAGCGTTCTGCAAAGGTGATAATTTTAAAAATATCGATATAACTCACATGCCATAAAATTCACCTTTCTGAAGTATACACTTGACTAGTTTCTAGTACATTCACAAAGCTGTGCAACCATCACCACTAGTTCATTTTTAAAAATCCCATTATAAACTCACCAACCTACTTGATGCATTTCAATCCATAGCAATTATTCTTTTGACATTCAAATTTTTAAATCTTTAGCCAACTGGAACCTCTTTAAATTGGCTCCTGAGACATTTTGACACACTCCCAGTAAGCTTTCTGTTATGAGGAGATATTCCTGGTTCACCTTGTACCTTTTGGCTGTAGCCCAGGAATCAATCATTTCTTCTAGAACCGTGGTTCCTCTAGTGGAAAATTGTACATAGAGGCAACAATTTGGACACTCAGTGTGCTTATTGTTACTGGTCATTGTTTCTAGGTGTCACATATTGCTTTCTACATCTTCAGTGGAGCTAGTTTGTTTGCTGTATCCTGTGATTTATAATCTATGAGGTGGAATTTGGCTGTTGATGATTTTCAGGAATTAAACAATGGCTTATTCAACTAATGACTCATGTGAAAAATACTGTTTGAAAATCACCTAATTGTCAGTCATTGTTTATTTTAAAATCATTTCCCTTGGGACTCATATTAAAAATTCTTACTTGGCGTTGTTAATTATAGCCAGCTGAATTCCAACAGGATGCAACTTGCTCATGGTAAGATAAACACATAGAAGATGACTTAAGTATCAAGTATCAGATAAACGGTTAATTTTTATGGGATGTGCTTAGTTCAATAAAACTAGGGCATTTCTAGGGGAAAGTATTTTTTAACCTTTGGGATATAAAACAATCAATTATCACATTTTTCAAGGTCTGTATTTTCTCATAAGCTGATAATTTATTGCCTCCTATTTGGACTTCCAGTAGTCAGTGATGTGGAGTGAAAATCAAACAGCATTCCCCCCCCCCTTTTTTTTAACAGCTTCTTTTCTGACTAATCTTTCTCTGGAAAAATGATTGAAAGGTCTTGTATTATTTCTGGCTCAAGGACCTATAAACATGTCAGGGATTTTTAGTTAAGTTATTAAAACACTGTCAAAATCTTGAGTAGGTGCTTTTAACTATCCGATATACATTAACAGCTCTGAAGGAACAAATAAATTTTAGCACATAACCAAAATCCCTTTGATTGCTTTGAAACCATCTATTTTGTATTCACAGCATATGCTTTGAAATGTTCTGCTCTCAATCTCCCTAAATCAAATTTCCCTTTATTGTGGTTATTTGAGAAAATGAAAGCACTTAAGAATGTTTTTATTCTGCCACAGGCAACCTCCTTATTCCGTGTTCCCCAAGGGCAAGCACCACATCTTTCCATTCCCTGTGCCCAGAATTCTATAGGTCCTTAATACCAAAACAATGAACCAAGTATCAATGCAAGATAATAGGTTGTAGCAGGTCCTTTAAGTGCAAGGTGTCGGGTTAACCACCCAGTGCTTCCATCACCAAATCAGTGATTTTAGGCGTTTTCAAGGTCCTCTTGTGAATATTTTCATACACTATATTTTATCATAACATTGAATGATTTCTGATCTCTGCTGTTCACACTTCCTTTGCACCTTCACTTATCATGAGTACTTTATATTAAGGGTATTTCTAGTAAAGTGATTTTTATCTTACACTGCTCTTTATAGCCTGTCATAAATGGATTTGAAGAAGTTACTTTCCATTTTTTGAAAACAACAAAAAAAGGTATAGTTGACCTTATTTGCATAATGATCTATGGAATAATTTTTGTTGGACTTCAATTAAAAAGTTTATCTAATGTAATTAATAGAAATAAGGCTTTCCTTTCCTTGTTTCCCATCAAAGTTAGCAGTCTTTACGCATGAAAAGTAATGGCAAACCGCTCTTTAAAAGTATCAGAACTACTTCTGGTCTTTTAAGTTGAGGAAATCTTTTTTTTTTTTTCATTCGTGTTCTTTGACACTTTTCTTAAGTGCTTTATACTGGTGGACTGACTAGTATTTGATGGTAATTATGGGAGAACTAGCAAGAATGCTGACATTTGGTTATTGTGTTCATGGATGATGAGATCCCCTTCTTGACAGACCATACCATTAAACAGAGGCTCTTGTTAAGTACTTAAATGCCGGTAATCAATTTTTAAAAATCTTATTAGTGTGAGTATACAAGCTAGTTCTCATTTTTTCTCAGTTGCGTTTACCTTTCTGTGAGTAAAGTCTATATCATACCCTGATGGGGTTTTTTATAAATGATGAAGACGTTGTCATTTATCATTTTGGGAAGGAAATTTAATCGCTTGAAGAAAAAAATTAGAGCTGAAGCCTTGAGAGGAAAATTACCACCCAGTGCATTATCAGAGATTTCTTCTTAGTGTACCTTTGGTTTGTAAGATGTCTGAGGGAAAGGACAACTTGCATTTGAGAGCTTTAAAAAGTTATGACAGGAAACTAAAATATATGGCTTCTGTATTTAAAAACATTTTACACCAGTATGCTATTTGCTTTAAAACTTTTAAGTTCTGTACTGTTTAAAATGTTTTTATCTAACACTTAGGGAACTGAAGAATAAAGCACGCCTTCCTGATTAAAGACCACACTATTTACCATTTAACAAGTAACTTTTAAACGTAGCTTGAGTCACAAGTTCAGTATGGAAAGAGTCTAAAAATTTAAACTACTGAAACGCAAAATGTGCATTTTGGGGTAGATAAATGCTTTGTGTAATCAAATACGTATTTTCCTTTCTCTCAGTCTTTAAACTTTAAGAGGCTTAAGTAGTTTGTAAAAAACAGCCATACCCAATTCAACCTCTCTCTGAGAATGTGAAAAATTGATACTTTATGAAATAATTACTCAAGACTTCCATTTCTTAGGCTCCCAAATTCTGAAATATAGGTATATAGAAAATATACGTTCAGAATTCCTGTTCATTGCGATGTGCGAAACCAGTTTCAATATGTAACCCTTTTCCTCATTTTTTCCCGCCCCCGCAAACTAATAAAATCAGTTAGGCTTTCTGGCCGAAGGCTTATTTAAAAAAAAAATAAATAAACGGTTTGGTAGTTGCTCTAGGATCACCCTTCTCCCCCTCCTCTTGCCCACGTACCCACTCAGACTGGCAAGCCTATTTTCATTTTATTTCAAAGAATTTTTTTTTTTTTTAAGCGAAAGCAGGGGACGGCGGGGGTTGCTAAATTTATCTTCTTCTCCAGCCACGGGGATGAAGAAAACACATTTACTGCAGGCGGGGGTCTGAGGGCCTGCAAACAACTCGAGCAGGCGCCTGGGCCAGAACGGGCGCGGACAGGCGGTAGGTCTCCGGGGAGGGCCCGGGGGGCGGCCGCGGCCCAACGGGAGATGGTGGGGGGCGGCCCGGCCGGGTCGGGCCCCGCGCGGGCTTTACGGCCGAGGCGGTGGCAGCCGCGCGTGTGTAGCGGCGACGACGGGCGGGAGCGCGGAGGTGGAAAGAAGGGGGGCGCTGTCACGGTGACTCCGGCCGCCGGAGACCCCACCGCAGCGAGGCCACTGGGTTCCCCGGTAGCGGGGCGTGAGCGGCGCCGACCCAGGGATCCAGGGGGACCCCCCGGGCGGAGGAGGGGGCCTATCTACCCTTCCGCATTTTCCTGGGTCTCTCTCCCGGGCGGTGACGTGACGTGCTGACGGCGGGCCCGTGCCGGGGAGCTGGGCCGCTTTTTGTCAGCTCCGAACTCGGCCCCTCCTCCCTCCCTCCGCCCGCCCCACCAGCCGGAGCCCGGCCCAGTGCTCCAGAGAAAGGCCGGCCTGCAGCACCCGCCGCCGTCGCCGCCCGCCCGCACGCCCGTCCGGTGAGTTCCGGGTGTTGCCGCGGCCGCGGGGCCTAGCGCGCGTGCAGCGGCCTGGTCCCGGCCTGGTCGGCGGCCCGCGAGGCGCCCTTCCGCGCTAGGCCAGGCGGCGTGGCGTGTGGCGCCGAGCAGGCCCCGAGGAGGCCGCAGTTAGGCCCGGGGAGGAGCCCAGCTGCCCCGAGCGGCGGCGGAGGCGCGCTCAGCGAACGGGAGGGGATTGGGGGAGGGTCGCCCGGTGGCCCGGGAGGCGGTTGAAGGGCCTCAGGTCGACGCCGCGGCCCGCCCGGGGCACTGCGCGAGGGCGAGGCCTGGCCAGGTGGCTAAGGCTGCAGGCGTGAGGTGAAGGCCGCAGGCCGACCGGGCCGATTTTCGCTATGTAAATATCGGCGAGAGGGGGAGGGACGGGGGACAAGATGGCGACGGCTCGGCGCCTGCTGCAGGGGACGACTGAAGGGGTTGCCGGGAGGGGGAGCCGCCATCTTGAAGGCGGTGTCGGAAGAGAAAATTCCGCTACAGCCCGTGAGGGGGGGTCGGAGAGCGGGCTGCGCGGGCGACGGGCGGTGGCGGCGGCGGCTCCGGTGACGGGCCCCGGAGGCTCGCCACGGCAGCGTGTACGCGCGGAGGGGGCGTGCTCGCTCCCCAGGGCGGCCATTGCCCTTGCCGCCATGATGGGCTCCAGGCTCTTGGCGGCAGCGCCACCTTCCTGCCCTGCTTCGCTCAGCCCCGTGATGGGCTGTTGCTTCCGCTGCATTTTAACTGAGCTGCGGCAGGCAGCCATCATCGCTTGCCGGGCTTTGGGCCATCTCGTCCCTTAGCGCCCCCAGCCCCGCGCCTTTGCTTTGCTCTTTTAGCCGCCCGAGGGCGGTCGGGGCGGTCGGCAGCCCAAACATCTGGGCTCATCGCTGCAAGGGGCACCCCAAGACATGTTATTAGTCAAGCAGAGTCATACGTGGCTGTTACGGTGCCCTCGATGCGGTTGTTTTCCACCAATCATTGCCTTCTCCAGTGTCTAAATAAAGCAATAGAAATACAATTTGATAGGAAAGAAGTTCTCAGCACCCTTTTATCCAATAGGGAAAAAATGCAAATTGCAGAGCAGAGAAACGGAGGAATAACATTTTGAAGGAGTCGTTTGAGCCCATTTATTTGGAAACAACTTTCTTGAAAAGGTGCATTTAAGCTATTAGTGATCTGTTGGTAGTATTTACTTTTTTTTGGAGTAAGGAACGGGCAGAAAGTTTTTAATTTTCTTATTGAAGGATAACATAATGTGGTGCAGTATTTTTTGTCATGGTATTTAGGATTCTTTATTTGATTTGAAAAATTCGAAGGTTTAATTCCATGCCTTAAAGTACTTTTGATTGCATACTGTACAACTGTAAACTCGCAGCCCAGTGTTAGCAGTGCATTGTTTTGGGTGCTAAGAGCTATTAAAACGGTTCTTGTAATGCAGAGTGGCTGCAAGAAGTTCGTTGTTTAGTGGTAGATGAGAGGAGGTGAAGTGCTGAGAGAAAGGTACAACAAATTACTGAGGTTCCAGAGGAAGGCAAGTTTTCCTTTTGGAGCATCAGGGGAGTGTTCCTAACATTTTGAGGTCTGAAGGATGGATAGGACTTCGTTGGGCAGTGGTGGAGGTGGGGAAAGGGCATTTCAAGGTTGAACGTTCTTTGGAAAACAGTAAGCATTTACAGTTTGGCTGGAGTAAGTGGTGTAGGTAGGGGAGAGGTGGGAATCTGGCCAGAAAAGGTAGATGGTGGAAGAGCTTGTTTGCCAGGTTGAAAGGCTTAATACTCGATGGGGAGCTCAGGGAGCCCTCAATTAGCAAGGTCAGGACCCACCTGAGCTGGACTTTATATGTGCTTAGACTGAAGTTCTATTAGAGTTCCATTAGACTGGGAAAAGTTTCAAAGTTGAGAAATAATGAGAGTAGTAAGCTGATTAGTGTTTTCACTACTGGAATGATGATGAAGAATGTTCAGAAGTTAAGTCAATTTTGCTACCCTTTCAATGATCCATATATACTAGATAGATAGCTGCTCTTTTTTTCTATCCTAACTTATTCTAAATAACCTTTTGCTCAATAATTATAATTTCTCTAGTAAACAAATAGGGAGGGGTTTCTAACTTTTCATTCACCAGGTGAAAAATAGAGGACTAGTGCCGTGGATTACTTTACTAAATGAGGAATGAACCTGTAAGTTTTCTTTGTGGTAATTTTTTAGGGAGTCACGTTTGAGAAGTAGGTTAGAAGAGCCGGTTACCAAAAAGGCAGCAGCCTTCACATGGTTCTTTGCAACCTCTGTTCTTCCCCCTGTTGGGAGTAACCAACTTTTTGTTTGAGAGAATAACTAAGGGTGTTTGCTAAGCAAAGCCTCCTCATGTTCTGATTAATCTCTCACTGTTATAGACCCGCATGTGGGGAACGTGTGTCTTATCATTTTATGATATAAAACATAAGTATTCACAGTCTATTCCTAGACTGTGACAAGTCAGAGCATTTACGCTCCAGGAGAGGACAGGAGGGAACTGGAGATTCTCATGGCTGTCATAAAGGGCCACGGTTTAGAGACGTTTAAGAAACAGTGCATTGTTAGGAGGCCCACTACAAGCACATTGCTAAGGCAGACTGGGTTGTCGAGGTGGTACGAATAAGCATACACGTAGGAAAACCAGTTGCTTTCTATCTTCACAGCTGGGAAAGACAGGAAAGCTCAAAGAGAATTGTATGGATGCACATACAGTGTAGCATTAGTAGATGTTTTAGAACAGCAAGAATGGATGTTCAAGGTAAAGATTGTTAAACTCAAGTTGTATAACCAAGAAGACAGGGAGGTTCATAGTTAAGAAGGATTTCTACCCCAAACAGTTATGTATAAAATGTTTTTTGCGTGAAAGGGTGGGTCTTGATCTGAAAAACTGACTGGAGGAAAGAAAACCTTATTTCCCTATTATCTTGGGTAAATGAGGTGTTAGTTTTTAAGTTATGCGGATGTTTCAGATAGATTCAAGTGTCCTTTTTAAAAAACATGCTCACAATACAGCAAAACAATTTTTTTCCACATTGCTTTTTGTAAATGCTTTCTTTCTAATCCCGTATGTATTTGTATTGTCACTGATGGCCTTCATTTTCTTATCTGTGTTTGTGTGCACTGGAGATTTCAGACTTTTTTACTCTTAAACTCCTCAACCTGCCCTTGAAACCCTCAGGTTTAGCAGAGATTACCTACCTAATCTTTTACTTAAGTCAGAAGCATAGATGATCATCTGATCTAAGCATTTGCATTTTCTTCCTTCCACGTCATGCTCTTCCTCTGCCTCTACCTCGGCTTTCCGCCCTCCTGTTTTTCTCTGCAGGAAGAATTGGCCTTCTTCAGGCCCAGCTGCTCTGCTTGTGTACCCCACCCGTCCCAAAGGACGGAGCTCAGTCAGTGAATCTGCCGATTGCATCATTGCCCTCTGTCTCCGCTGGTGCCTGTCCCTCCCCTTATCAACATTCTTAGGTTTGCACGTCGTGCGGAAAACCTCACCTGTCTTTTTTCTTTCTTCAGTACTTTTATTTCTTTTCATCCTACTTATTCCTAAATTGAGTAACTGTTCTACAGCATGTCACCGGGTATGTCATATAAAAATACTCTGTGTTTCAGAAACTCTGTGCCTTCTGTGTCTCCTATCATGAGATTTCCCTCAGGGCCAGTCCTCCATCCTCTTTTCTCAAATCTTCTCCCCTGGTTTCTGTGTTTCATACCATGCCCATCTTCTCTTTTAGTTTCTCCTCTAGCATTTTCAGCTGCCTACTGACCAACTTCACCCAGGTGTCCGATTGTCTCAACGTGGCTGAAAGCAAATTTGTCTGACACATAGTAAGTAGATGCCATTATTTATTGGAAAAAAATTTTCTTTAACCCAAGAGTCCCTAAAACGACAGCTGCTTCGAGCTTTCTTTCTCTTAATGGCATCGTTATGTTTCCCAGGCTCATTCTTTCTTCTCTGTCTTATATAGCAATGTGGACAGCTTTAACTTAGCATTTAGTCTATTGTATTTTAACTGTGTTTATATTTTTGCCATCTTTTCTAAACACTGAATGTAGAAACATTTTTATTCCTGTCTCTAAGCAGTGCCTGGCGTGTGGTCATTATTTCTGAAAACAATTATTTCAGTTATTGGGTGCAGAGTTTTATGTATTTGAATAATTTTCAACTATTCAAGCATCTAGTCAGTTGACCAGGGGTATACTACATGAGTTGAGTAACCCCTGCCCCACTTTTTACTGCTTGCTTAACTGTTTGGGGTTAATATAGCCAGTGTATTCTTATTCCTGTGAAATTATTTTTCCAAACAATGTTTTATAAAATCCAGGTACCTTATAACTATATTTACTCAAAGGGAGGTCTGCTTTAAGTTATGAAATATTTCAGAGTTACAACTATCAAATTACAAATATTTCAGAGAAGCGAGTGTTACCCAGATTTAACAGCTTTAGTATTTTATTATATATTTGCTTCATAACATTTTTGTCATTTAAAGAAAGAAAATCTCATAAATCCATGTAAAGAATGCCCCTCATTCCATTTTTTGTCTTGTCTTTGCCAGAAGTAACCACTGTCTCAATATGTATATACCAAGTTTTCAAACTTCTTGGTCTCAGGACCCCTTCACAGTCTTAAGACAGAGATCCCCAAAGAGTTTTTGTTTATGTGGGTTCTACCTGTAGATATTTACATTAGCAATTAAATCCGAGTAATTTAAAAATATTTGTAAATTCATAAAAAATAAGCCCACTGTATATAAACAAATAACTTACTTAAAAAAACTACTCTTCAAAAAAATTAGTGAAAAGAGTAGCATTGTTTTATATTTTACATTTGTACTTCATATTTTCCAATCTGTTGGGTATAAATGGTATCTCATGGCTGATTTCATTTTGTGTTTCTTAGATTACTTGTGAGGGTGAGCTGTTCCCCTTGGTCCATTTTTCTGTTGGATTGTTGCCTTTTTCTCATTGGCTTATGGATATTTTTATATTCAGAATACTAATAATCGATTTATAATTATACACACTGAAAATAACATTTCCTAGTCTGTGGCTTATTTTTTTTTAGCTTTGTTTATGGTATTCTGTGTGTGTGTGTGTGTGACTTCTCAGTGTGAAGGTAGTCAGTTTCCTCAGGGTTTTTTTTTTTTTCATTTATGGCTTATGTTGTTTTTCCTTACCCCAAGGTTATAACAGTACTGTGCTTTTTTCATATTTAGGTCATTAATTCATCTGGAACTTTTTTTCTCTCTATTGTGTGATGTAGGGATCTAATTTTATCTTTTTAATGTGGATTTGTCAAGTAGTCCAGCCTTTCTCCCCCTCCCCCTCTGATTCATAATGCAACTCCTGAGGTTTATCATATTTTCACATACACATATCTGTTTCTAGTTTCTCTTTTCTAGTTTCATTGGTTGAGTATACGTACTATACCACTCTGATTTAATATTGATAATTTTATAATTAAATCTTAATATGTGTTTTTTTTGTCAGGTTTTAAAAACTTCCTTTGTTTATTTTGGGGTCAGTTTGTCGATTTTTATGCAAAACTGTTGGATTTTTCTTGTATTTGCATCAAATTTACAGGGTAAATATGTAGATACAGATAGATATATGCTAAGTAGCAGAGCTGGGATTTGAATCTGAGCATACTCTACTGCTTCTTAGGAAAGCTCTTGCACAACTTTCATTAAATTTTTGTGAGATACTGTGTAATTTTTGTTGTCGTGAATAGGATGTTCCTTTACTTATTTCTATTTAGTTATCCCTGATGTATAGGGAACATTGTGGACTTAAATGTATTGACATTAACCTTGCCTAACTCTCATGTTAACTATTTCATAGATTCTGAGATGCACTTTCCCCCTTACATTTAAACATCTCTGAAATAAAAATAGATCTTGAATTGATGGTGTCTTGTAATTAATGGTGTAATGTTAAGGCAGCAGTCATGATATAGTTATTGCCTATACATGAACAAACTTGGTCAAGACTCTTCATTTTGTCATCACTTAAGTGAATGTGTGCATTGTTCTGTTATTTCTATTATTTTTTTAATTTTAAAGATTTAATTATTTTTAGAGAGGAGGGAGGGAGAGAAACATCAGTGTGTGGTTGCCTCTCACTCGTCTCCCCAATTGGGACATGGCCGGCAACCCAGGCATGTGCCCTGACTGGAAATCGAACTAGTGACCCTTTGGTTCACAGGCTGACACTCAGGCCGCTGAGCCACACCAGCCAGGGCTCATTGTTCTGTTATTTCATACCAAACGATACAACTGAAGGGAGAATAAATGGCGAAGTGGGTGTCTGACCGAAAAGAAAATCCCAAAGATGATGATGGAACATTTTAAGAAATGCTGCATCACCAATACTCTTGGCAGAGGGCAATATTGTTAAGAAAGATTGAACAGCTTTGAGTAAAAAGTAGTCCATGGTAGAACCCTGAATGTGAAGTTTTAGGAGTACCCACCAATTTCTTTTGCTTCTTTTTTCTTTCTATATATGCACAAGATAAGATAAAAATATGTCTAATTAAGTCTAAAAGAATTATCTCTGTGTAAAATGAAAATTTTAGATGAAGTATGGCATCACTTTAATTGGCAATGTTTTTTCTTAGTTGTATCTAAAATAAGAATGCAACTTACAATTGATGATATCTTTAGAATCAATGAAATGTGGGAGTAATAATACTTTATAATTCCTCTGTATTTTCTAAGTAGTGGTGTGTGAATAATGAAGCTTTATTTTCCATTCCTTCTGCCTCCTGTTTGTTTCTTTTCTTAACATTGCATTCACTAACATCTCTAGCACAGTGTTGAATAAAAGCATTGGTAACAGGCATCCTGGTCTAGGTACTTTAATGGAGTGCTTCTAATATTTTACCACTAAGTATGATATTGTAGTGGGGTTTTTTGGAGGGGGGTAGATGTCGTTTACTAGTTTACAGTCTCTGCTTATTAGAGTTTTCATTGTGAATAGGAGTTGATTTTTCAGTGCATTTGCTAGTCTGTTGGTCTGGTGAATTGCATTCATAAATTCTCTTAAAAATTTTTTTTAAAGTTAAAATTACAATTGATATCTAGTATTGTAATAGTTTTAGTCTACCATCTTGACTGGATGCCTTATATTTTGTATTTTAAATTATCTTTGGATTCCCTGAATATTGGCATTTCTTTGCTATTGCTATGTACCTTTCCTTTTTCGTGTAGGCTTTGTATTATTTTGATAACAAACAAGGTTACATTAACTTCATAAGGTGAGCTGGGGAGTATTTCTTTTTGAAAGAAGTTGTATTTAATAGAGATAATCTATGTATTGGAAGTTAGAATTCATCTGTGAAACTAAACTGCCTGGTGTCTTTTTTTTGTGAGTTGGTTTTTGATTTATTTTCTTTCATGGTGGTGTTTTTGGCTTTTCTTGATTTTTTTTTTTTGTTTATATAAAATGAATATTTTAGAAAAATATAAATTTTCAAATATATTGGTGTAAGATATAGGTTTCTGTAATGACTTTGAAATATCTAATTTGATTAATTTGTTCCTTTATTTATGATCAGGACTGCCAGTAACTTGGGCTATATTATTAAGACTGTCAAGTAGTTCTTATTTCCCCTTTCTGTTTCTTTTCATTTGGTAATATTTCTTTCCTTCTACTTTATTTGCATTTATTCTAACATTTAAAATTTTTAAGTTGGAGGTTTACCTCATTACTATTTAATCTCTACTCTATAGTATGTGCCTTTAAAACTGTACATTTCCTCTGAACTATAAACGATTGGTGATTTTTTTGGTAAAGATTGTATTTACTTATTTTTAGAGAGAAGGGAAGGGAGGGAGAAAGAGAAGGAGAGAAATACCAATGTGTAGTCACCTGTCACACACCCCCAGCTGGGGACCTGGCCTACAACCCAGGCATGTGCCCTGACTGGGAATTGAACCTGTGACCCTTTGGTTCTTAGGCTGGCAGTCAGTCCACTGAGCCACATCAGCCAGGGCTGGATGTGGTGATTTTGATATGAATTGGTTTTTATTTAACACTAAATATATTGTGGGTTTTTTAAATAATTTTTCTGTCGCCTATTGAATTATTTAGAACTTTGTTTTAAAATTTATGGGATATTTTTTTCTTCTGTGACATTTATTTCTCATTGCATTATAGTTGGGGAACATTGATGTGCAGAAATGAATTGTTTTTCTCTATACTAACAACAATTTAAAAATCAAGTTTATTTTTATTTTTTAGAGTCCTGCTTCCTTTAATGTATAACAATGTATGAGTAGAAGCAAAAGCAAATTAAACATTAGGCATTTGTTTACACCACTGTTTAGTTCTTCATACCAACTTTACTAGTCAAACAATAGAAAGCAGGTGGCAGTTTAGGGGTTGGGAAAGAGATAAAACACAAAAACCCTTTTCTACGAACATTATTCTATACTATGTAGAGTTGTGTTCTACATAGAAACTGTAGAGACAGCTTCTTTTATTTCTCCACTGTGCAGGAATTCAGTTGTATGTAAAATCGAACCTGCTCAAAAGCTGAGGGAGACTAGGAATGATGGGTCTGTATCCTGGTTCATGTCATACAATTCAAATAATGGTGCAGCTACCAGCTTGTAATTTTTAGGGATTGGAAACCAGGCTTTCTCTTGAAGTTGAACCAAAAACAACTTCTTATGTTCCTTCAGTTTTGTAATATGTGCAGGAGTATATGGATACCCAGGAGGTTCAAAATTTGTCCTCCACCAGTTACCAATACAGTCATCAATGATGCAATTTTACAGGACTCCATCTTGATGACCTAGTATCTCTGTTATTAGGCGTTCTAGTCCTTCAGCTTCATCTCCTGGGTTAGTTCACCACCAGGTAGTTTGAAGAAAGTTTTTCCAAGCTATAGCAGTTAACACGTGGGGTAGCCAGTGCTCTTGTACAATCGGAACCCCTTCTACTGTCCTCCTCATTCCAGTTTTATCAAATTCCCCATGTGCTGAAATTTGGCTGCAACAGAGCTATTCTTCTCATAAAGGGGCTTTTTTGTACCAAATGTGTGATTGGTATGAGGGTACGGATTGATGGTGCCCTCCAACGTGAGAGGCTTAGTCTGCTGCAGTATTTGCCGAACTGGTTGACCCCTCCTCCCTCCAGAGCCAGCCAGTCTGTGAGCGATTGGGTAGCAAGCACCACGGACATGCTGGCGAGCACTGGCGGCCAGCGGAAAGGGGGAGATGCAGGAAGGCTTGTGCCCCCTGTGGTGCGGCAGCAGTTATTTGCCTTCCACTCAGCAACCGCTGCCTGCCATTAACATGAGAGTGCTAGAGGACTAAAAATCAAGTTTAAAAGCCATTACAATTTATAATGAGGTCAGAGATCATTCAATATCTTGAACTAAATTCAACAAAACATATTAAGACCTTTAGTAAAACGTAACTAAGGGAACTGAACTAGATTTATGGGGAGAGAATGTTCATTGATTGGAAATATTATAATATTACAAATATGTCAGTTTTGATATATAGAAATTCAGTCCAGTCCCAATCAAAACCCCAACAGGACTTTATTAACCAATGTCACTCTAATAAATTCAACTCGAATTTTTAAAAAAAGGACTTTTTTTGGATAGACGAGTTCTCAAATTTATATGGAAATACAGATGGCCAGGAATAGCAAACACAATCTAGGAAAAATAATTTGGGAGACTTATACCACCATATATCAAAGCTTATTATAAAGTTATAGTGATTAAAACAGTGAATGCAAAGCCAGATTGATCTATGGAATGGAATAGAGTCTGAAAGCAGACCTTACATGTATAAGGTCAGTGGATTTACTACAAAAATATATTAGCATTTTGATTCACTGTAGAGGTTAATTAAGAGAGAATTGATACTACTGATACAACATATTCAAAAGTAAGATTGATTTATCTATATAAGTATTTGCCTTTTTAAAAAATCTCAGTTTTTTAAATTATTCTTATCAATGGGATTTTCCATTCTTAGTGTTATCTAAGAAAGCTTTTGTCTTCAAGTATGTTGATTTTGTACTAACACACTAGGAATTCATACTGTATTTTTCAGTTGAGTCTCTTGGATTTCGTAGATTATACATAAGTATATTTTTTCAAATAATAATTATATCTTACATTTCATTATCTCACCTAATTGCATTGACTATCAGTTTCTATATAGTCTTAAATAATAGTGTTAATAGGCATGCTTGTTTTAATTTTTACTTTAGAAGAAATACTTTTAGTGGTTTACCTTAGTTTTAATACAGGTTGTTTTATAGATACTGACATATTCCTATATGAAAACATTTGTAACATCAACCAGTTTAAGATTTGTATATACCTGTGTATTTTTAACAGCTTTATTGAGATAAAAGTCTTATAAAATTTACCCTTTAAAAATGTACAGTTCAGTGGTTTTTAGTAGATTCAGCATTGTGTAGCCATCACCACTAATTACAACATTTTATCACCCCCAAAAGAAACCCCGTACTCATCAACAGTTACCCCCATCATCATAATTCCCTTAACCCCCCCACCAGCAACCATTAATGTACTCTGTCTTTATGTGTATGTCTATTTTTGACATTTCACATAACTGAAATCTTACAAATTGTGGTCTTCTTTGTCTGGCTTCTTTCACTTAGCATAATGTTTTCAAGGATCATCATTTTTGTAGAATATGTTAGTATTTCATTCCCGTTGTATGTTTTTAACCATTAAGAAAATATCTATTTCAATTTGACTAAATAGTTTGTTTAAATAAAATAGATGTTGAATTTCAACTTTTCATCAGCTATTGAGAAAAATCAGGGTTTTACTTTTTTGACCTGTTAATTTGGCCATTATTTGGCTCCATCTTTGAATTCTAGAATAACCATACTTTGTCACGGGGTGTGTGTTGTGTGAGTGTGTGTGTGTGTGTATTTTACATGATGGATCACATCAGCGAATTCTTAATTTGGGTTTCATAATCAGGTTTGTAATTTGGTTACGTGACTTTTGTTAGGTTTTTAAAAAATGGTAAATTAGTTTTGTAAAAGGAATTGAGAAAACTTCCCTGCTCTGTGTATGGCATAGTTCAGATAGCTTTAGGAAAAATCTGGAGCTTTTTGAATAGGTAACAGGTAACTTTCTCCTCTCTTCACCCCCAATATTGTGATTGGGTTTTCAGTCTCTCATTGAGTTAATGCTGGTAATTTACATTTCCTCTCAATGTGCTAGCATAGAATTACAGACTATTTTCTTACAAGATTTTAGTTTTTTCTGTATCCATTTTTTCTTTCTCATTTCAAATTGGGTATATTTGTGTCCCTCCCCACCTCCTTTTAGGTTACTATCTAGTAGTGTGTAACTATTTCACCAGATGCCTGAAATAAGCCAGGTTTGGATTTTATTTATTTAGGTATAGATTAGCTGTCTCCCTGACTTTGCTTCAGAGAATGATCATGGAATTGATGCTGCCATTACTCGGTGGACCTGATACTCATTGGAGCATGCCCATTTTTGGTCATGTAAGAAGCAGGTGTACTACAGACCAGCCTCCTACATTGTCCAGCCTGTTATTTCTTTTAAATGATGAAAGGAGTGATTGTTATAGGTATAAAACATACTGCTAACTATATTAGCAAAAGATCCGTGTATAAATAATCCATAATTTTGCAATATTTTTTAAAATTTTATTTTATTTGAGAGAGAGAACAGTTGATTTATTGTTTTACTTATTTGCTTGTATGTGTCCTTGATATATGGGGACAGCACCCTAACCAACTGAGCTACTTGGCCAGGGCTCTGTAGTTTTCAATTTAAAAATTTTATAGTTGTTGAAAAGCTTGAGATTATATTCTTGCCAGTGTTCAAGATGTACAGAGAACATTGTTAATGTCAGCACAGAGTTTACCAAACCATACAGACCCAAAGTAATGTATTTAGGAAAAACAATAATAGGAAGCATGTGTTGTTTATGTAGGTGGAGGAAAGAAGAGTAGGGTCAGTATCAGTCATGTTACTGCGTTTGTGATTTGGCAAGGCAGTAATTTAAAGAAGTTTCATAGTTTAAGAATATTTAAAAATTTAAAAACCATAAATGCTGCAATACATGATTTTTATAACTAGTTACTAGAAAACTAGGGAAAGTACTTATTAGCTTGAATAAAGTAACATGAAAGCAAGAATGCTTTAATCTAAAAAAACCCCCATAATTCTAATACATTATCAGAAAGATTTTCTAATAGAAGGAGACAGATTGCTCATTAAGGAGTTCAATAAGATAATACCGACCTTTCTTCATTATGTACTGCATTTGCCAGAAATTACTCTTTTAAAAAGTTTTCCCCTGACAGTTTTATTTAGTTTATTTTGGGTACAATGTAGTCTAAATTAATCTCCACTTCACATTATGTCAAAACACTGTCTTCATCCTTTGATCATATCAAGTGCTTCAAACACTCCACTCCATTACACCTGCAACTAAAGTCAGAATACTTCTTGAGAGGAAACATGAAAAAGATTTGTTCACAATCTCTACAAAAGCTGCTAAAGTGTTTTTTAAAAATTTAACTACAAAATTAAAAAAGTATAATCCAAAGAGATAAGTTATTATTATGACATACAGTGGAATGTTATGTAACGAGCATGGATTGGTAAATCGTGAGAACATTGGTTTCATTCTGATCATCAGAGGAATTACTTCTAACCCCACAGGGGTTACAAAGTGGAAGTATAGGCATCTCTGTTTGGAAGTACAAAACGTGGTTTTTCTTGACTGAGTTTTTATAGTGACAGAATAGAAGGAAAATTAACCAGTCAAAACTGTTGAACAATTAATTACTGGTCACCTAAGTCAAAATAAAGTGAGGAAACACCCTCCATTTGGGTCATAGTGTCTGTTAGGAAATAGATATGATGTGCAGTGATGAGAATAATAGCAAATAAGTCTGTTATGGAGCTCGGGTGAATTTTTTAGGGCACAGCAAATATTGGGGAACTGCTGAAGCTTTGTAATTAGGGGAGTGCTGTGATCAAAGCAGTGCTTTGGAGGTTTGGTCTGTCTCAGTGAGTGGCACCAGCCCTTATAGTAAGCTTCCTAGTTATTTGTTGTGGGAGTGGCAGAAAGGAGTGAAAAGCCAATTGAGAGGTTATTTCCGCCCTCCTCCCTCCATCAGGAAATATAAAGCTGAGAGTAAGTGGTGGGAATAAAAAGAAAGGGATACATTCCTGAGAAGTTGTGGGCGAGGAATAGAGAGGTTTGACAACCTGACTGAATATAAGCAGAGAAGAAGGAAGAGGCCATAGTGGTCATGTCAGACAAAGCAGGACTTTATCTCAGTGAAAATATTCAGCAGTCTGGTGGGAGTGTTAGGTGCTAGCCTGAGTATGTGGATTTGGGGAATCATCTTTGTGTAAATGGTAGTTGAAACCATGGAATAAAGAGAAAGCAGAAAAGAAAAGGGCTGAGTGCACCACCCTGGACAAAGCTGCAGTAATGGGTGTGGGGAGTCAGAGTAAACAGCAGTTGGGAAGGTGGGAAGAGAACTAGAATTTAGTTTAAAGAAACTGAGGAAGGTGAGAATTTCAAAATTGATGGTATTGATCATCTGTCAAACCCCAATAGAAAAGCTAAGGGGGGGCGTGAATGCCAACAAAAGGAGCTGTTGTGCAGGTTGAGAATTCTTAGACCTGATGGGCTTGGGTTTATGTAGGGAAATTCGGGAGAGGGTCCTTTAATACATTAATAAGTCACATTTATTGCCTTCTTAACTGGCTCAATTTCTTGTTTAGTAGTATGTCATTGTATTTAGAAGGTTAATTCATGTCTTATCATTTTGTAATTACATTTTTTAAAGGTGAAAAATAATTATGGCCAGAGGTGATTTTGGTGGGGAGAGAACAGTGACAAGTTACTCATCCCATACCCTTTCCATTTTTCATAGTTTAACTTTTTTTTCTTCGTTGGTCCTTTTAATTTGGAGTGGTTTGAATAATAACACAAAACATGCTCTTGAAAATGAATAAAATATGTCCCACTTGACATGTTGAAAATCCATTTATTAATGTTAATTGAGTTTCTTGTGGATATTTCTTTAAGGAATAGATATATACACACAAACACACATATGTTTAGCATCTGAAAATAAGCATGTATAAATAACCATGATTTATAGTGAACAAGTACAATCAAAAAAAGGGAAAAAGATAAATTGCTGTGGAAATTGAAAAGGGGGGAGAGAGAGGTTTTCAGCTTTTTCCTTTTGGTGGGGAAGAGGATTTTGGGGAAAGATTCAAGCAAGATGACAGGGGAAAGGTGTTCCAGGTAGAAGTAACCCTGAGCCAAATACAGATTTGGGGTATTACGGGGACATCGGGCATTTTTGTTCGGTTGAAATGTGTGCATGTGGTGGTGGAGATGATGGAAAGATAGTTTGGAGCCTGAACTTAGAAGATGGCAGGAATTTGAACTCATTTGGCAGCAGCAGTGAGCCATTAAACATTTTTAAACAGAGAAATGACATCACCTACCTGATATGTTAGAAAAACAGCTCTCGTTATTTGAAAGATTAGTAAGAAGCATGCAGTGCTTATGTCATCAACAAAGATGATAAAGGGTAAAAGAAAGATGTGTCTTATAGTACCATTTAGGTTGGATTAAAAAGTGAAAAAGTAGAGATAAGGAAACCAATGAGGGAGGAGGTTTATGCAATACTTACAACATGAGTAAACCACAATCCTTGATGTCTGCTCTTTTGAAATAGTCATTAGTATTGAGTAGTATATTATTTTATGGGCTAAGTTCTTTTTGTTGTAAGTTTTTGGCTTAAGTAGAAAAGGGAACATTAAAGTCATTGGGATGTCTTACAAAGACTGAAGGCAGATAAAGTTCTGTAACGACCTCAGAAAGGTCTAGAACCAGGAGCTAAAAGCCTATTGGTAAACTCCCCACCCCCCCCATACCCTCTACTCTATCAGGGCACTCATTGGACTCTGTTTATTTTTTATTTGTAAACTTTATCTCACTAGTCTAAGTCACAGTTGGAAAATGGCCTTCCTCAGCTTCTATATTCCAGCCATCAGGGGAGAGAGAGACTTAGTGACCCTTGCTCATGGTTTCAGTTCTCAGGGATAGGACTTTGATTTTATTGTGCTCAAAGATGAACTTATTTTTACTATTTTATAACTAGTGCCAATCAAGTTCATGGCCAGAAGAGTATAAATACACTGTGGGAATTTACTTCTCTAGATTGGAGAGTTAGTTAAGAGATGTCACTATAAGTTAGAGAGAAATCCCAAAGGGTGTTTACTATAATTGTGCACTTTGAGTTTTTACTGATGTTTAATGTATTGGTTGAAAGCAGACTACATTAAATTTAGAGAGGTAATATGGAAGTTGTATAGAAATTTACCCCTAGTACTGAGTGTGTTTAAGTTGAAATTTAATAAAACCAGTTACCTTTGTGGGAGTGTGGGGTGTATGCACTGAGGAGACGAGTGCTGGGGTGCTGGAAGTAAATGTTCTGTATCTTGATCTAGGTAGTGTGGTTACACAGGTTTATGCAGGTGTCAAAATTCATCAATATGTGTGCACTTGATCTATGCAAGCACTTATCTCAGTTAAACAAAAAGTCTACCAGGGGAGTCTTTTTTTTTGCTCATCAGTTTTCATTAGTGTTTGTGTATTGAATGTGTGGCCCAAGACAACTCTTCTTCCAATGTGGCCTAGAGATGCCAAAAGGTTGGACACCCCTGGTAGGCAAAGCTAACTTGTTTGATTTATCTGCCTTCAGCTTTGTCACATAGATGCCCATATATCATTGGGAATCAGTTAAGTTCCATTTTATTTTAGGTAGATATGCTTTTGAAATTATGTGACATTTTAAATACATTATATAAAAAAAGTAAGACTTTGTATACTTTTTCCCCTAACTTAGGAGCTGTGACTGATGAAAATTAAAGGCCATGGATGAAGATGGACTTGAATTACAACCACAAGAATCAAACTCATTTTTTGGTGCAACAGGTATAACTACTTGGGTTGTTCCACTTTCCAACTACCAGATTTGGAGTTGGTTGTCAAGTGGACAAATTGCTAGACTCTCACATTGATATTCACTCTTAGGTATGTTGTTATCTTGTCAAGCCTACAAATGTTAAAGTGAGCACATTATTTCCCTCCTTCAAAGTTTGGCTCCCTCATAACCAACTCTGATATTCTTGTCAGTAACAGCAGCAGTAGCAAAACCTCAGTGTTATCTTCAGTTATTCTCATCTTACCTAGTTGTAAGTCCTGTTCTCTCTTTGAAATGTTCTTGCTTACATCTACTTCCTACCACATGACAGGCTCTATCAGCTCATTCCTAGTCTGTAATAATTTTTTAATTATTTTCCTCACTGTTAGTCTCTTATATATAGCCCTCCAACCAGAGTACTCATTACAAAATAACATGTGGATCATGTCATTTCTCTGTTTTCTATTACCCAGTAGGTAAAGTATAAATCTAAGGCCATCTCCATTCTGACCCCATCCTGCTTTACAACCCTGTCTCTTTCATAGGTTAACAAGAGGAGCCTTTTGACTCAGGAAGACAGTCTTATCTCACTCCCCAAACTGTATAGGAAAATGAAATTCATGAAGTTCTAAAAATAGAAAAAGATTATTCACATTTTTCAATTATCCGTGGTTCCAATTATGTAACATTGTGAAGTGATTATGCTAGGTTTTATGATATAAGATGGTTTTATACCATCTAGCTACCCTTATAAATATTAATAATGAGTTTTCCATTGAACTTAAAATGATCATATTGCAGTATATTAAAGAAGTAGTAAATAACTATATCAAGAAATTAAACGTTAGTGGTTTTTAATTTTAACTTTTCTTTAATCTCAAAATCCAGTGTGTGTGGCAAGGGGTATATGTATTTTTCTTAATGATTTGGACTAGTCTTTGGCCCACGTTTGATAATAACAAGTGAAAAATTATAATAAATCTCTCATCATTAGAACACAAATTATAATTAATGTGCTCGAAAGATAGATGAAGCTCTTTGAGGAAAAACGTACAGTATGTGCTAGCTTAATCTTGCCACAGGCAAGCCTGGGTTATGGGCTAAGTGGTAGATTGAAGGGCTGTTTCATTTTAGCCCTGATTGTTAACACTTACGTATTTGTTTATCTTTGAGCAAGTCACTTAATCTGCCAGGGCCTCCACTTTCATTTGTCCTAATAATAATGAAACCTCCCATTACAGTTTTTCAGAACACTTCCCATACATTTCCCATTTGATCATCACAACAGTCTTGTGAGGTATGCATGCAGAAACTATTGTCCTCATTTTACTGATGAGGAAACTGAAACTCAGAGGTTAAATGACTTGCCCAATGCCACAAAACTAATAAGTGTCCAAACCTTGTTCTCTGGTTTAGATAATTTCTGTTGCCACTAAATGCTTTCATCTTTATGCCTGCAAAATGGAGATTACAGTGTTTTATTGCTTGGTGTTAGTATTGAAAATGTTGAAAACAAAATTATAAAGCATTTAGTAGAAGTTCTATAGAAATTAAAGCAAACATACTTTTTTATAGATATAAAACATAATATTCATAGATATAATTAAAATAGATATTGATTGGCTTTAAGATTTCCTACATTTTTAATGGTTCTTTGGCCCTTGTTGATCATTTATATTTGTTAAATAAAGCCACGTGTCTCTCTGAGGGTCTGGCCAGTGATAAACAGTCATTTAGTTAGGCAGCTGCTTAGACTCAACCTGGTCTGAGTCATATCCAGAAACACTAATTGAGTGAATTGCTTTTTACGTAAGATTTACATAAAAATTAGCTCTTCTCTGGACCAGGAACCAAGATACCAGATTTGTTTTATCTTACATTATGTTTTTTTGGCAAAGATATCTGATTTGGAGTCCCATTTGTGGCATTTATTCAGTGTAATATTTACTGAATACCATAATGTATACAAACTGTGTGATCTTGGTAAAGTCATTTAATCTCACCAGGCTTTAATTGATTCAGCCCTCTACCTTGACTCTTATCTGCAGAGTGGACTAGAGTAGGTTGCTTATACTCTGAGGAGCTGCCTGGGGCACTGGGTTATGGGGTGCTGCAAGGAGGCTGGATGGAGGCAGAGTACCCTGGTGAGGTTGGGGCAGTCCCTGCTCCAACTAACTTCACCTTCCATTGCTTCAGAGCAGCTGCACTTTGATTCATCTTATCTATCCACAGAGACTTCTTAACCAGTTAGTTGTCTTTCCTCTTTAACTGTGGCCTTCTAGCCCTCTTTTATTTACGCCCCAATCCTTTCATATCCTAGATTCAGAGGACAATATCTAAATTTCCATAGTCATAAATGGAGGATATTCATGGGATATTATACCAGAACAAAGTGGGAGAGAGGAGAAAAATGGAAGGGAAATATAAGAAATACATGGAAGAGAGGGAAAGAAGAAAAACTGTAAGTCAAGGAGGGAAAGATCGGGCAAGATGGAAGAGAAATGAAAAACATATAATGAAGGAAAATGGTATATTTGCCACCTGAATTGCTTTACTTATTAATTTTTATTATCATCCCTTAAGTAACTATGCATATGGGTTTAATTTTAGTGAACCAAGAATTTTACTTTCATGAATATTTTTCTTTTGTGATTACTTCAATTGCTTGGTTTCTTGTTTTGTTTTTTTTTTTAACTTAATTGATTTGGGATGAGTATAAAAGTTCTTGTATTAGAATTTTCATTTCTGATATGATTAAAAAGTAGATTCTCTCTTTATTTCTTTAATCTAACTGAATGTTTGAGGAAACTGAGAAGCTAGTCTGTTTTCCTGATAGAAATTTAAACATTCACATTAATTGAAGTAGTCATGCATGCCTACCTGGAATTGTGATTTTAATTTTTTCTTTTTTAAGGAGCTGATACTGCACACATGGATGGTGATCAAATTGTTGTGGAAGTACAAGAAACCGTTTTTGTTTCAGATGTTGTGGATTCAGACATAACTGTGCATAACTTTGTTCCTGATGACCCAGACTCGGTGGTAATCCAAGATGTCATTGAGGATGTTGTTATAGAAGATGTTCAGTGCCCAGATATCATGGAAGAAGCAGACGTCTCTGAAACAGTCATCATTCCTGAGCAAGTGCTGGACTCAGATGTAACTGAAGAAGTTTCTTTAGAACATTGCACAGTCCCAGATGATGTTTTAGCTTCCGATATTACTTCAGCCTCAATGTCTATACCAGAACACGTCTTGACAAGTGACTCTATACATGTGTCTGATGTTGGACATGTTGAGCATGTGGTTCATGATAGTGTAGTTGAGGCAGAAATCGTCACTGATCCTCTGACAACTGACGTAGTTTCAGAAGAAGTATTGGTAGCAGATTGTGCCTCTGAAGCAGTCATAGATGCCAACGGGATTCCTGTGGACCAGCAAGATGATGACAAGAGCAACTGTGAGGACTACCTTATGATTTCCTGTAAGTCTTGGGGTACAGTGATTGCCAAAGGTATTTTTGAAGGCTGTCTTTTCTAACTTACATCAGGGGTGAAATTTTCTTGACTTATATAAAAGTAAATTTCATAGACATTCCTGCGTTGTTTCAGCTTGGAGCCTGTCAGATAACTCAAAATTACGAAAAGCAAAGTTGTACAGAATAAAGAGTCATTTCTCTATAAGGACGCAATAGAAAGATGAGATTTCTTCAGTCTAGAAAGACAAAGACGGAAAGGAATAGAACCGAACTTTGTGAAATCATGAAGTATGTAATCAGGCTGTTATCAGCCTTTATTAGAATTAGGAACCCTATTGAAACGTAAAAAGAGTTCATATTGGAAAAAGATGTATAACCAAGCTACTTATATTCTTGTATGTGCATGTACTACTTATGTAATACTTACGTGTTTATGTAAAAAAACTATATAACAGATAACATGGAGAAGAGCTCTGGCATAGCACTGAAACAAGTGATTCTAAAACATGATTTCAAGTATGATGGACTCATGTTAGGTTATTGGAGAAAAGTAAGGTGTTTTGGAACACACCTCTAAATGTTTAACTTAATGTCTGGGGCGGGGGTAGCTGTGTCTTCTTACACGTATTTCTTGGTACCATTTTTAGACATAAAGTCCTCAGTTGGATACATCACAGTTCTGACCCAGTGTGAAAATTCTTAGGTCTTTAGGAACTAAACATCAAACAAATAAAGACCCACTGACTATTTACTTATATAAATTCACAAGACTATTTCTTTGCTTGAATACCTAATGTAATATAGGAACTTAGTATAATATATATTGGAGTCCAGCATTTTAGGGAAAATACCTTTTAAAACTTCTTAAGATTTTAGAAATCACAGAATTCTTTGTGTAAAGAAGAAAACACCATCATTCACCATGTTGTTTATTGGGCCCCTGCTATGTGTCAGACATTGTTGTAGGTAGTGCAGGTATGGATATGTGCCACATAAAAAATACATAAAACCATTTTCCTTGGAGAGGTTACAGTCTACTGTGGGAGAGAACGATAGGTTGCCCTGTGATGCAGAGATGTGTCTAAATTGCCGTGGAGACTGGATGGAGTTGCTGACCTTTAAACTCAAGGACGAGTTCTAGTTTTACAAGATGAAGAAAGGCATGGGAGAGAGGGAGACATTCTATAGGCAAGTGGTGTAGTATGTAAAAAAGGTCCTGGCCTTTGCTGGGAATGACGGGAACTTTACAGTGTACTTGTATATCTTGTGCACTTTCTGTTTAATTCCTTAGAATAAATTTCTAGAAATAGAATTGCTGGATCAAAGGGTATACACATTTACAAATCTGGTTATAGTGCCTCAGTATTTTGCCTACTATAACTTACCCCATCAAGTTGATGAGAATGTCCATTTCCCTACACTCTGACAAACACAAGGTATTATTTTCCTTTTTAGTTTTTGTCAGTTTGACGGGAAAATATGGTATCCTGTTTCAAGTTTGAATTTATTTTAGAAAGATAATTCTGGTCATAATATGGAATAAGAATGGGTAAGGGGGAGAGATTAGTGGCAGAGAATAGTTCAGATGGTTCACGTATGAAATAAAGAAGATCCTAGGTACCTTCACAGAAACGGAGACAGAGAAAGGAAACTGGATTCAAGGGAGATTAATTAGGAGGTAAAGTGGATGAGATTTAGTAACAGATAGAGTAGGGGTGAGTATTTGAGGGAGAAAGAAATCAAGAAGGTCCCAAGGTTTCTACCTTGGGAGATGGGGAACCTGGTCATGCCATTACCTGGGAGGAGGAAATTAGCCAGGTATAAAAAGTAAAAGGACTGTTTGAATGTAGGGAGCTATTTTCTCTGCAGCAAATTCACCTGCTAATATAGAAGGATATGCAGAGGTTGGGCGGAAAGCTGAAAGATAGTGACAAAGGGTTGAAAAGCCTTTGTCAGGGGGATGGGCCAGGGCAGGAAGCTAAGAACTTACAAGATAGATTGTTGAATTGCATTGAGGGGCCACACCTGAGATGGGAGTCTTTTAGGTTTTTATGTAAGATGCACTACTTAATATAAAAATGCTGTTTTTAAATACCATTGTCAGATTTTCTATTACAACACCAGGCAACCCAGGGGTAAGGCTGGAGAAAGTAGGGAATTGGGTTCACCCTGCTTTATGATGGCATGAGGATCTGGTGAAGTACTTCTCTTTCCATTTTCTGCCCTGTGTGTCTTCTTAAACTTGGTTGCTAAGGAGTAAAATGCATGACTTTGGTTTAGCCTTTAGCTGTACATCATCTCGTGCCTTTATTATTCTTTAAGGAAGTTCAGCCCTCCAAGAAAGTCATCAAAAAACCCCAGACATTGCCTTAGTAACAGTTGACATCTAGTTGTACTAGATTCTTGTGTTAGAGTTTAGACTTATAAAGTTTTCATTAAAAATCTTATTTATAGTCATCTTTCTTTTATCCCTGGCTGGTGTGGCTCAGTGGATTGAATGCTGGCCTGCGAACCAGGGCATTGCCAGTTCAATTCCTGGTTGGTTGGGGCACATGCCTGGGTTGTGGGCCAGGTCCCCAGTAGGGGGATGCTCGAGAGGCAACCACACATTGATGTTTCTCTCCCTCTTTTTCTCCCTCCCTTCCCGTCTCTCTAAAAATAAATAAAATCTTTAAAACAAAACAAAACAACATTTTCATCGTTACAGAAAGTGTTATTGACTAGTACTGGTCAATAGTCTCAGTGAAATTGCAAACAGTAAAATCTCATTTTTACAACCCGAAGAAGAAATACAAAGGTTCAAAGACTATAAGACAAGAGAGGCTGATAGAAAGTAAACTGACAAAACTCAGAAGCAGAAGAGAAAAATAAAAATATCAAGATAAAATCCACCATGGAAGCAACTGTAACAATAAATATGCCTCAGTTTATAGCCAGGGGCAGAAGGAATGGGCTTTATGAAATTACAAAAAATGACATGGTTAAAAAAATTAAGATGAAAAATGATTTTGGAGAAGGCGGATAAAGAAGACAAACACATGTAAGAAATTACAGAAGGGAACAACCAATGAACTAGAAAAATATTTATAATGGAAGAAATTCTGAAATAAAGATATCAACTTTTGTTTCAAGAAGTTGATAAAACCACCCAGTTATAATCATAGTGATGTTTAGTGAACTTTAAAACATTATAGGCATATTCACACAAATAGTCAGTGCTAGAAGACAGGGGAACAATGTCTACAAAATTCTGAGAAAATGTAAGTTAGGAATTTTATACCCAGCCAAAACCTCATGGATTGACATTTTTAAGTATTTAGGAACTCGGACTGTAGCATCCATTAGCCCTTTTTGACTGCTCTATGTGATAATGCATTTAGCAAACCAAAGGATCATTCAATAAAAAGAACCATAGAATGGAGAAGTTGTGATAAAAGGATTTGTAGTGAATATTGAATGAACTTAAAATAAAACTAACTATAAAATATTTGGGAAGAAGAGATGTGTGAATGTGTTAATTTCCACATTTTCATAGTAAGTAAGGTGAGAATAGATAGTGGCTTTAAAATTAATTCATGTATATGAGCAAAGTATGACTCAATGTTTTTTATATTATCTTTAGAGGGTTAAGAACTAGTAATACCTAAACATTTACTTCAATATCAGTCAGTATTCATATATTTAACAAATGAATGTTGTGTGTTTTACTGCACATCGGGCAGTATTGTAGGCACTTGGGATACATTAGTGAACAAAACATGATACTGCCTTTCGTGGAGGTAATATTCTAGCAGAGGTACACAGACATAAATAAGTGATATTGTACAGGTGATACATGCTTGGGAAGAAGAAAAGTATAAATGGTTTTGGGTTACAAATGTGGTCAGGGTTTGCTGAGAAGATGACATTAGAGCAGAGACTTAATTGTGAGATGTCTAGTAGACATCAAAGATGTACAAGTCAGAATTTGGGAAACAAGACTACAGTAGAGATGCAAAATTGGGAGTAGTTAGCATATAGATGAAATTAAAGCTCTTAAGACAGAATGAGATTGATCACCAAAGGAGTGATTGTAGATAAACCAAGACCAAGGACTAAACTCTGGGTTTTGCAACGTGAAGAAACAGGATCCTGCAAAGACTGAGGAGACATGGCCAGTGAGGGGAGGAGGAAACCAAGAGCTTAGGTCCAGGAAGCCAAGTGGGGAAAGTGCTTCTAGGACAATTAAGATGAGGACCGAGAACGGATGACCTTGTCAAACAATTTTGATGAAGTGGCCTGATTGAAGTGAGTTTAGAGGATATGGAATGACAAGAATTGGAGACAAGGAGGTGGCAGACAAATGGGATTAAGGGTTTTTGTTTCTTTTAAAGGTGATGAGGGAATAGCTTGTTTGTTATGCTAAGGAAAATGATCCAGTGGAGGGGGTATGGAGAGTTAGGAGGAGGCTTTAGCTAGGAGTGCAGGTGGTTTTGCTGTGGTTACAGACCACTTTATTTTTTTTTATTTTTTATTTTTCAGACCACTTTAGTTGTTGATAGGTGGGTAGGCGGTTATCTCTTGTGATTGTTTCAGTTGTTTTCTGTGAAGATCATCAACAAGCCCCGACTTGGTAGTTGGGTCAGGGCATTGTCCCATACACCAAGGTTGTGGTGGGCAGGGCACATATGAGAAGCAACCAATGAAAGTACAAATACGTGGAACAACAAATCAATGTTTTTCTCTCATCAAATAAAAAATAAAAAAGAAGATCAGAGAGTGAGGGTGGGGAGGTGATAGAGGAGAGAATGTGGAAAACAGGAAAGGGGGAAAGTAGCAGAAAAGGTCTACTGCACATTCAGGGTCCTGAATTTGAAGTGAAGCCATCAGCGCGTGTATGTGTGTGTTCCCAACCCGATTTAGCCACACAGGCACTGGTGCAGAGGCAAAGAGGATAATTGGATTTAGCCAAGGTTTTGGTTCAGCCAGGCAGTATGGTGAAGTGAAGAGAGGTGGAGCAGGGGATTGGAGAGCCAGGGAATGGGATTGATCATGGAATTAAAATCTGAGTAAATTCTAACATAATTTTTGTTTAAAAATAGCACGTTACGTTACCCAATTTTCACTAAAAAAAATCTCTGTTCCTTCTATCTTCCACCCTTTTATTTCTAAATATGCATAGAAATGTCTGAATAATCTGTAAATTCTATTGATAATCCCATTTGGTGAGATTTTGAGCATAGTTTAATTTTTATACTTTTTAAATACTTCTCAATATAAGCCATATAATTTCTACAATAAACTATATATTTTTAAAAGTAAAGTTGCAGAAACATAAAGGAATGGAAATAAAAACATTAAATTCAGGGTACATAGTGTAGTCTGGGGGGTGGCTGCTGGAGGAGACAGGACTGTGAAGGCAGAAGGCAGTTTGCTCAGTTTGGTTGCTAGGCTACAATTTGTATTTTAGTTGGTAGGAAATAGGGCACCATTCCCTGCTAGAGTAAGGTGATTGGATCTTTGTTTTAAGAAATCTGACTGAGGGCAGTGTCTAAGGGATTTTGGTGTGATGTCTTTTTTATGATGTTAATGTACACAAAATGCAATACCATTGCAGTCCAATACCACACATTTTTCTATCTTGGCAAAAATTACAGTGAAATCGGTCTTGAAACTTAGGTGAGAATAACAAAACAATATCACCTGTTTTATAAGGTTGCGTGAGGAGTAAATGAGATATTTTAAGGGTTTAGTATCATTCTTTGCATGTGGTATGTGGTGGGTAAATGTTTGGTGTTATCATTATCATAACCACTGAGATTTCTTATTGTATAGATTCTCCATGAAATGTTCTCCATATCAACTTACTTTTGCTGATTTTTAAATTAGATCAGTGTTCCTTTAACAAGCAATTTGTTTGAAGTGGTATATTCCACCCCCACCCTCCAGTAATTTTTCTTTTCCAAGGATTACTGAGTTTTCTGAAGTTTTAATGAACTATATTTTAGATTCTGTGGTATCTCTTAAGCATTGCAAATAACCATCCCTTAATTTTTCATCTTCAGGGGATGTTACTGAGGCTCTTTTGAAGTGGTATAAAGTATGCCTTATATTTTGCTATAGTTTTGCTGTTTCTAATGAAATCGGTACTAAGTCAAATTTTTCTTCAGTTTTGAAGTTTAAAATGCTAGATGAGATACAAAGATTATTATTCCATAAGGCTTGAGGAAACTGTGATGCCAGTTTTATTTTTTTTTTTTAAGTAGAAAAAACTGGGAAGGAAATTTGCTAACATAATGATGGTATGTCTGGTTGGTGGGACTATTGGTGATTTTTAAAAAATACTAAATTATATACAGTGAACATACATTTCTTTAAAAAGTCAGAAGATGAAAATAAAAGTCTGGGTTATAAAGACAAGGACCTCCTCACTCTGTCTCCCACATCTCACTTACTGGTTCACTGACTTTGGGCAAGTCATGTGCCGTCTCAGAGCCTTTATTTATCTGGAACAGATGAGAATCAAATAAATAAAAGTACATAGAAATGCTAAGGAAATTGTGAAATGCCATGCAAATGGTAGTTATTATTAGAAGTAGTCTTAGTTTTCAGAAATTACGCGCTTCTGTTTTGGAGAGACCTTGTTCTAAAGCTGTAGTTCTTCATTGCTGCATTAGAAGAAGGCACTTATGCAGAAATCATATATACAGTGACTCAGTGTTATCGAAGCCTTCTTTGTCTGTTTTTAGAAGTTCATTTTTAATGGTAGCTTTAAAAACCATAGTGAAATTTTGAGTAACAGGACCATCAAAGTATTTTTTAAATAAATCACTTATAATATTTCATATTTGGATTAATTTCATACATTGAGTTATGGAGCAAATTCTCAAGGTGAAAATCTGAAGGTTAATTCTATTTTTGTCAAATGATAGAATAGCTTTGTTCAGCTCAGGTAAGCCTGTATATTTGAAATGTGTTTCCCACACATTTATGAAAACAAAAATGTCTTTTGCTTCAAGTTACAGGTAAATACATGACATTTTGCAAGCTCAAAAATGATTAGATTTTCTAGTCATCAGAGGTTTATCTTATGAGTACTAACAAACTAATGTACACATAAACAGCTGGCCTGACCTTGTTCTTTGTAAACACAAGGGCACTTGATCTTCTAGTACTTGTTAGAATCAGTCTGGATAGGCCTTGCCAAAAGAGGCCAAGCTTCATCAACAGTACCAGCTGTCAGAGATGAATTCTCTGAAGACATAACAAATTTACTCAGGACTTTCCTGCTAGTTTGGTGAGATCTTCACCCTTCTAATGCAATCTCAGCCTAAAATTCCAAAGCCACCTTTTAAGAAAATAACATTGGTACCCTGGCCGGGTGGCTCAGTTAATTGAAGTGTCATTCACAAAAAGGTTGTGGTTTCGATTCCCAGTCAGGGCATACATACCTAGCTTGTAGGTTCTGTCCCCAGTCAGCGCATATAGGTGGCAACCAAGGCATGTTTCTTTCTCTCTCTCTCTGATCCACCCCTCCCCCTTCCTTTCTCTAAGCATATCCTTGATAAAGATTTAAAGAAAGAAAATACCATTGGCTTAGTCAGCTTGAGTATGACATAAAAATATTTAGCTTTGGAAAAGGGCAGGTACACACAGGCCAGCAATAAGGACATAATGCTGATTCTTTCCCCCTGCAAACCATATTTATTTTTTGCAAACCATATTTATAAAACATAGTCAAGAGACCTGAATTTAGGTAGTTGTCTTCAGAGTCCAGAGAACTTCTCTTTGTTTTTTGTTTCTCGTTTTTTTTAATTGCAAAGAGTTTAATCAACTGGTCTCTCTGACCGTTCACATCATTAAGCTTGTCCTGGATCAGTTCAGTTTCTCTAGCTTGTTAAGCTCTTAACCCAGTCTACCATTTTCTCACTGGTAACGAAGTCCTTTTTTCCTATTTTCTACCCATGGTTGAAGCCAACAGCCATGAACTCCTCCAACTTTTTGCATTACAGCCTTTCCCCTTTCCCTTCACACAATGTAGCTATGTTCTCATCCAGGTTGCCTTCTCATGTCTTGGAAGGATAACGTATTGCTCCTCCTATTTCGGCACAATTCTTTACATTTGCACCTAGTTTCATCTCTTTTTTCCTCTGAGATCTCGATCCAGAAATTTCACTGTATCTCGCTTCAGCCTTCATTTTCTATTATTATTTTTTTCCCACAGATTGAGCATGCCTGAGTATTTTTATCAGGTAAACAGAAAAGCCCTTGACCCTGCAACCCATTATAGTTACTGCCCCTTTGTTCACTTTATTTTTATTTTTAAAATTTTAAAATGTTATTTCTTCCATCACCATTTATCACCCCCATATCCTCTTCTACCTTCACCTGCCCCCCTGGAATCACCACACTGTTTTGTTCACTTTAAAATAAGACTTCTTAAAGAAAGTCATACCTTCCATTGAACCCACATCTAACTCCATACCGTCAAAGGGTGCTGTGAACACAGAGGAATAGGGACAGGCACCCGCTCTGAGAGCTTTAAGGATGTTACCCCTTGGATCTCAATTAATGAAACATGCAGGAGGAGAGATCCTTTTCCTCATTTCTCTTAACATTTCTTCCCTAGTCACTCAGTCACCTAAATCACAGGTCCCATAGTTTTTCTGGGCTCCTTTACCAGTCCATCCCTCTTCCCCATCTGTACTGTCTGTGTCCTGATTCGAGGCCTCAGCATCTGTCACCTGCATTATTACAGTAGATTGACAAGTGGTATCCCTGCTTCATGTCACTCCTTGGATCCACCTTTCTCAAGGCTAGCGTGGTATAGCAAAAATGACAATCTCAACTTGTCACTGCTTGGTTTAAAAGTGTCCCAACATCTACAGCAGAGGTTGTCAAAATCTGATCAGAATCCCTACAGCAGGCTACCTCTAAATCTGTATGTATATCAGGCCCCACACTTGCAGATTCTGACTTTGTAGAACTGCTGGATGCTGACCTATACTTTTAAGTTCCCTAAGAGATTTTGACACCTGACCAGATTTAGGAACCTCTAGCATGCCAGGGTCACGTCTTGAGCTTCTGTGCCTGGTTACAATAAGGCCCTCCATGACCAGGCTTTCGCTTAGTCATTGGCCACATTTCCCACCATGCCCTGCGTGTCTACTGCTCGAGGTAAAATCTTTCAATTTTATGTGAATCAAGTTAAAGATTGTATTGGTAAAAAAAAAAGTTTTGGAAGTGGTAACATTTAGATACCTACTAATATTTATAATGTGTTTCCTGTCTTTTTAGTGGATGATGCTGGCAAAATAGAACACGATGGTTCCTCTGGAATGACCTTGGACGCAGAGTCGGAAATTGATCCTTGTAAAGTGGATGGCACTTGCCCTGAAGTCATCAAAGTGTACATTTTTAAAGCTGACCCTGGAGAGGATGACTTAGGTAAGGGGACACCTTCAGCATGTTACACATCCTGATCCAAACACTTCAACCTGATTGCTTTTGGGTGGGTCAGACTGAGAACATTGGAAACCTTTTCTGAAGGTAACTTTTAAGCAAGGATTCCAATGTAGCAGTAGGAAAGTATGTAAAATGTGATAAGTGAAATAGGTGGAATTGAAATTTTTTACATAAATTCTTGGAGCTGTCATCTTCCCTGATAGGTGGCACTGTAGACATTGTGGAAAGTGAGCCCGAGAATGATCATGGAGTGGAACTACTTGATCAGAATAGCGGTATTCGTGTGCCAAGGGAAAAGATGGTTTATATGACTGTCAATGACTCTCAACAAGAAGATGAAGATTTAAGTAAGTAGGTGGCCTTCTCATGGGAGAAAGTTTTATCTCTGTAGATCTGTAAAAAACATAAATTATATATACATGGCCAATGTTTAAAGGAAACAAGTAGCGTTATCGTAGAGATTATTATGCTACCATATTCCAAGGGAACCATCAGTGACCTATTATGTTTAGAATGTTGCTTTAAAAACAGATTATGGTGAAAACCAAAAAATGAATGATTAGTTCAAATATTTGAGTGTTTACTATGTGAAAGTCATGTTCTAAGTATGTAATATTTGAACCTTCTTTCTACTTATCTATTAAATGAATGAAATGACAGTATCTATCCTGTGATCTTTGTGAACCTGGTCATAAAAGTCTGTGTAATTTTCTACTTAGATGTTGCTGAAATTGCTGACGAAGTTTATATGGAAGTGATTGTAGGAGAAGAGGATGCTGCAGCAGCAGCGGCAGCAGCTGCTGCGCATGAACAGCAAATTGATGACAGTGAAATCAAAACCTTCATGCCAATAGCGTGGGCAGCAGCTTACGGTAAGTCACATAGCAGCTTTTAGGATTGACTTGGTTTTTGAACGTGAATTCATGATTGAAAAACAGTTTCTGTGGTGTTAGAGTTCAGAAATCTGAAATGCCACTAACCTGTAAAGGATTATTTGATTTGAACAGGAGTAGAGGAAGATTATAAAGTCTACTTTTTTGTCTTTATTTTTAACAGGACTTTTTTTCATGTGTATAGCACCCAGAAGGAAGTATTGCAAGAAGTACATAGGCTTTCAAACTAAAACTTTTCATCTTGATTATATCTGGCCTGTACCTTTTTAATTTTGGGAGACAGCAAGGGAGTCCATGGGGCAAAATGCTTTCATGTGTTTTTTAGATTTGGAAGCTAGGCCATTTCTCCTGGTCTCGCTATAATAAATGTGGTTATGAAACCCATTACCTAGAATGTGGAATTTCTGTCATTCATGAGTATCATGGCTTCCTTTTCATTGTTGTAGTTAATAAAGAATCCCTAATTCTTTATAATTTATAATACAGTATAATTTTGTTTTTTAATGCGCATCGTTAGGTAATAATTCTGATGGAATTGAAAACCGGAATGGCACTGCAAGTGCCCTCTTGCACATAGATGAGTCTGCTGGGCTCGGCAGACTGGCTAAACAAAAACCAAAGAAAAGGAGAAGACCTGATTCCAGGCAGTACCAAACAGGTGAGGGCACACGAGTACCACAGCGCAGCTTGCTTTGCGAGCTCTCAGATGAAGCTAGTATGTATCCACAGAGGTGTTGTGATGGCATTTTAGCTGCTAGACCATGTGTAGCTTTTGTGTATTGAAGTGGAAACTATAATTTTAAGAATTCAGTGATATTCATGAATGATTTTCTTGGATAAAAAGAAACAGGGAATGTATCAAACATGAATGAAAAATTTCAAAACTCGGGTGATTTTATGTGGAAGTGAAAAGAAATCCCTCGAATATGTTATAAGCATTAACTTTTTAAAAAAACTAATATATTGAGAGAATCTGATTTTGTTTGTGGAAAGGAGGCACAGTTTATAGAGCAGCAGGACAGGTACTTCCATTCATGTGACACATTCCTGTCTATTCTTGTTTGCCCATGTGCAACTCAAACATTTTATAGTATATTTAAACTTTACTCTAAATTGATATAAATTCTGTTTTTTTGAATAATCAAAGCAGAAATTGTGATTATGAAACTTTATGAATAATTTCCCACCGATTTCTAAATTGATAATCGCTTTAATCACTAGTTGATGGAAGTTCCATATTTATTCAGTTTTTTTTTTTTAACTGGAGGGAGTGAGGTTGTTATAGTCATAATGAAGTGTCCGGACCAGGTTGCTCTTTCTGACAAGGCTGCTATATCTCTTAGGTTGAAAAATGGTAAAAAGCAACGTTAGGTAGCAAATAGTTCAACTTAGGAGTACTTGCCCGATAATGTTCAGAACACACCCTTTAAACTCTTGGAGAAACCAAACCAGAACTTGGTCTGATCACTCATGCACCTTTCTTTTCCTTTTTTAGCAATAATAATTGGCCCTGATGGACATCCCTTGACTGTCTATCCTTGCATGATCTGTGGGAAAAAGTTTAAGTCAAGAGGTTTTTTGAAAAGGCACATGAAAAACCATCCTGAACACCTTGCCAAGAAGAAGTACCGCTGTACTGACTGTGATTACACTACCAACAAGAAGATAAGTTTACATAACCACCTGGAGAGCCACAAGCTCACGAGCAAGACGGAGAAGGCCATCGAATGCGATGAGTGTGGGAAGCATTTCTCTCATGCTGGGGCTTTGTTTACTCACAAAATGGTGCATAAGGAAAAAGGAGCCAATAAAATGTACAAGTGTAAATTTTGTGAATATGAAACAGCTGAACAAGGGTTATTGAATCGCCACCTTTTGGCCGTCCACAGCAAGAACTTCCCTCATATTTGTGTGGAATGCGGAAAAGGTTTTCGCCACCCGTCAGAGCTCAAAAAGCACATGCGAATCCATACCGGTGAGAAGCCCTACCAATGCCAGTACTGCGAATATCGGTCCGCAGACTCTTCCAACTTGAAAACACACGTAAAAACTAAGCATAGTAAAGAGATGCCATTTAAGTGTGACATTTGTCTTCTGACCTTCTCAGATACCAAAGAGGTGCAGCAACATGCTCTTATCCACCAGGAAAGCAAAACACACCAGTGTGTACATTGCGACCACAAGAGTTCGAACTCAAGTGATTTGAAACGACACATAATTTCAGTTCACACAAAGGACTACCCCCATAAGTGTGACATGTGTGATAAAGGCTTTCACAGGCCTTCAGAACTCAAGAAACACGTGGCTGCCCACAAGGGTAAAAAAATGCACCAGTGTAGACATTGTGACTTTAAGATTGCAGATCCATTTGTTCTGAGTCGCCATATTCTCTCCGTTCACACGAAAGATCTTCCCTTCAGGTGTAAGAGGTGTAGAAAGGGATTCAGGCAACAGAATGAGCTTAAAAAGCATATGAAGACACACAGTGGCAGGAAAGTGTATCAGTGTGAATACTGTGAGTATAGCACGACAGATGCCTCGGGCTTTAAACGCCATGTTATTTCCATTCATACGAAAGACTACCCTCACCGTTGTGAATACTGCAAGAAAGGGTTCCGAAGACCTTCAGAAAAGAACCAGCACATAATGCGGCATCATAAGGAAGTGGGCCTGCCCTGATAATACTTTCACAGACGTTTGTGGAGATGTTGGCCTTGAAGCAGAAGATTCATTGTAAAGCCAATCAGTCTCATTCACATACAATACTGTATATTGATTTATGCTGTGTACAAATAGAATATCGCTTCTAGTTACTTTTTTTTTTTTTTTTTTACATTTTGTTCAGTAGTGTGTTCTGAATTCTATTCAGTTTGTTTAATCAATGGGGAAGAACAGCAAGAGACAAGTTGCTTTTAATGAAGTAAATCTTGCTTCTGTACTGAAATTTCCTATCTTATTAGTTTTATATTTATTTAAATATTTACCTTGCTTACCTTGATGGTACTCTTCTAAGAGCATTTAACTTAAAGTTAGGGAAACTTTAGATTGAGTCATCATTATTACTTTCAGAGTAACTATTTTTCCCTGATGGATTTCTCACAATAAAATTGTCAGAGACATCTACTAACATAAATGGGAGATTTAGCAGTCATGTCTAATTAGGCTACCATGGAAGTCATTTACTTGTCTTGCTTAATCTTTTCAGACCACATGACAATGAAAGTTTCCGTTTGAACTTTTGCATCCCTGGCAATGCTGAGTAAAGAACAGTGGCTGGGTTTGTGTTTACTTTTCATTTTGTTTAGCAGACAAAATATACTTTTTTTGGGGGGGGGCTTTCTTTGGAGTATTTACATCTTTTGTCAGCATAGCAAAGTTTTAGAAAACTTTACTGAAAAATTTTGCTTGATCTTGTTGTATTTTGATTATTCTGTCTGTGCTGCTTTGTCTTGGAATGGTTGTGTGCTACAAATGAGACTTATTGGGGACTGCATTTTGGAATCTCCTAGAGGTGATTTGTAGCTCTTAGGATCTTTTGCAACTTTATATATGTAAATGTACCCTGAATTATGTATATGCACATATATATATATATATATAACATGTATCTGTGTGTATTGCTTATTTTACATATTTATACACACAACCCCAAGTAGTAGTTTAAAATCTATAATGAAAAGTATTAAATTTACAATAACATGAAAGATGCAGGGATGTATGAGAGCATTTTGTAAATCATGCTCTTCAGAGAGACTACTCAGGTGAAGAATTAGAAGGAAAATAAGGACACTAGTATTTTTAAAGAGTAAAGGTATTTTCTTTTAAATATCTTTGGTAATTGAAAAATAGAAGTTAAGATGTTTCTAGATAGAATGTTTTCATACAACTTCAGCTCCATGCCTTTATATTTTTCTGAAAAGCTAATGAGTATCCAGACAGACCTTCCTCGGTTCTCTCTGAGAAGCCCCTGTGAGGACTCTGTATCATCAACCGAGGGAGACTCAGGAAGCTACGGCTCCATGTACCAGAGACTGGGTGCTAATTATGATTTACACTTTTCAAGTTCAGCCTACTCTGTTATTTCTTAGTTATAGCTAGGAAACTTTCAAAAACTTAATGCACAAGTTGGCTTTGATTAGAACATAAGATAAAGGTATGTTTTAAGTGCATGAGGGAAATCTGAGGCCTTATTTGGAACGTCACCAAGTCTTTCACTGTTTTGTTTTTTTCTTTGAGGGTTGATATTGTTTAAGCAAATAGTTCTAGCTCATAAATGGATGCAGTTAATGAGAATTTGGTTGTGTTAAGACGCATTTTGGGGAACAGAAGACAGTTTTGGGGGTCCTTAAATTGGCTGTCAGCACATATGAGTACCTGGCACATCATGGGAGATTTAGGACTTTTCTTCCCAATTGATAGCTGCCTTGCCTCTTCATTATGGTGCTCCATCCTCTTTCTCTTTCATCTTTCTCTTTGTCGTTGATATCTGTATTCAAGAGTTTGTAGGGTTAGAAATCTAAATACTGAGTGTTTGGCAAGCGTTTGAAGTGCTGGGTTCATTTAGTCCAGTTCTAAGTCAAGTCCTTTAAGCTGGTATGAACTCCAACCTGAATGCCAGTCAGAACCAAGGCCTGGGCCTGTCCCAGTGGGAACTCCTGTGTCCTCTTGGCCTCCATAACGTGCTTTTTAAAAAAAAGTAACTTAAAATTGTGTGATTCATTACCCTGTAGCAGTTCTATTCTTGAAAGCTCTGTCTGTTTTTTTGTGAGAACCTTTAAAATCTCCCTTATTTTTACTTTTCTCAGATTAATGTAAAACACTTAAATCCGGAAATTTAGTCATTTTAAAACATTCTGTAAAATTAATACAGAAAAGATAAATAATTGGTCATCTATATTTTTTTAAATAAACTGAAAGATAAAGAACACAGCATTTTACACACTTTATATTTCTCTTAATAGTCTGGAATCATACACAGTTCTTTTCTTTTTAAAGCACAATATTGAAACCTTTAAAAGGTATTTAAGGGTTTGGTCAAGTGAATATTATAAAATGTGTTTGTCTGTATAAAGAGAAAATGAAATCGTAGTCACTTATGTACTGACATTAGTTACAACCTAGTTTTAATTCTTAAAACAATTTTGATTAGCAAAGCTAAAAAACATGGTTGTTTCAGTTAATGTTTTAAAGAGGTACAGATTTTTACAAGGACATAATATAAGTTATTGTTCTGTAGAAATATCCTATTAAATATTGTATGTCCCTCCCTCTGTACACTTTGTAAAAAAAGTAAAATACATAAAAAGAAAATCATATAGGGATGTGTGACATTATTGTAATTGTGTATTTGAGAATAACGTGCAAAAATAAAAATCAGAATATTTTCCTGTTACTGAATGTTTAGTCTATTTGATACCTGTACTAAGTTAATGCTTTTTTCTTAAAAAAAATGTACAGTTTTTGTAAACCTAATAAACATCAAAAGCAGTGGATTATTTTCATTTCCCCATTTCTTAATTCCTTTTATGCAACAGTGGAATTCAAAATGCTTGATTGCTTTGAATTTTGTGATGAATGCAAATACTGATAATATTTCAGCCCTGCAAATTTGCAAGTAATATTTCAGGGAAGAGGTGATTGGTGAATCCTTTGAAGAGCACATATCCTTGAAATTCATTTTTTCTTTTATCTTCATGAAGGATTTGTTTTATTAGCATCTCCAATTGCCGAGATAACTTCCCTTGCGTAAAGTGATTTCTGAGAGCACTTAAAGTTCATTTCAGTATCAATCTGTAGCACATTAAGTCAGTGGAGGTTGTCACCACCCTCCACAGCAGAAGCCCTGCCGTAAGGTTACCCTTTGGTGCCAGTTTGGAGGGCCGTGGTAGACACTAACATACTAGAGAATGGTCATTGTCATAATAAAAATCAGAAAGTTAGGTACAAGTGGTCAGGAGTCAAAAAAGAACAAGATAGATTTGAGTCACTGGTTTTTACAGATGAAATCCTGCTGATCTTGAACTATATAGGAATTAAGTGTTTGCCTAATAGTTGAGACAGTAAATAATCAAAACTTGAGTTAAGTGATCCAGAGGACATGGTGAATGTCACTGTGGAGCCATAAATCAGAAAAATCTTAGCATGCTGAGAAACTTAGTTGTAATACGATGCCTGACAGATACCATCATTCCAGTCTGTGATCCCAGGCAGTCAGATCAGGTATTGCTCTGTTCTCTGGGAGTCTTACTATTAATTTCCTTTATTTCCCACAAATTCTAAGAATCATGTAAAAAGCATGCCCAGTCAAAATTTTAAAAGGGGTGCTGTTTCAGAACAGTGGTTTTCAGATGCTGCCAAATTCTCAGTCCCACCCCAGGCCCACTGAATTGGAAAAGTGGGCCTGGGGACCCAGTGATCTTGTGTCTTCACACATCCTTCAGAGTGATTCTGATTTATGTTCAAGTTTTGGAAACACTGTTTTAGAGCACTTGAGGAACTTCGAAGATGAGAAACACACACATACAAACAAAAGCCAGAAATAAGCAGTTGAAGGTGAAATGGGACTCACAATTTATACCTCGGGTTTACTCCTTTTAAAGTGTGAGCCTGCCAGTCAGTAAGTAAATCCTTTAGGTCACAGATAGCCTGATCTTCATAAATCTTGTATAACCTCCCTAAGTTACACTCCTCCAAGGTAAATAGAGGAAGATGCGGTAGGTAGAAGAGAAGGGCTGAAAAGTGTGTGTGTGTGTGTGTGTTTAATCAGTTGGCCCAACCTTAAGTAATTCATATCTGAAAACCCATTTTGCCACTTTCTGTAACTGTTTGGATAAGGTCAAAATTAAGTTTGCCCTTTTGGGTTTTGTTTTGTCTTTTGTGTATATATTGTTTGCCTTTTTCATAAAATAATTCTTGGATTTGTTATATATTGTTCTTGTTATTTTTGACATCTGCTATTGTTGTAAATAAATTCCTATTTTGTTTTACGTTACCCTAGTGGAGTGTTGGCTATAGACAAAGGCACACCCACACCTACACCCATGGAAACGAGGAAACTTAAATCACACAATCAATTCCCAACACAGTATAAGCTGGAAGTGATGGGACCCCTTCACTACATGACCTCTGAGATGGAAATTCTTAGTGTATTAAGTTTGAGGTACAACTCAAGAATGAGTCTCCTTTAGTTCGTTTTCCCTCTTCACGTTGTCCCATGCCACTTGGCATTGCTGGTATCTGCGAACACAAGTGATTTCGAATCATAATGACCTTCTGATACTGGAAAGTCATTAGGATACTTTGCTACAGAAAACCTGCTTAGGAATTGTAAATGGCATTTGTTCAATCATGATGTGAATTACCACAGGAGTATCTAAATGCATTCGTGAAAATAGAGTAGTTAGCTAGAACTATATTACAGTATTTTGCTTTCAAAGAGGGGCCAGTTTTTGCTTTTCCTTCTTTCGTACTTGTACTTGGCTTTGAAAGCAGAACCCATTTCCTTTTGCCTGGGCTTTGAAATAAGGGGAGGTCTTGCAAAGCCATCTGTTGGGGTTTTGGAGGTTCTAATTATACCCTTCCTCTCTGGGTTCTAACCACATTGAAAATAGATGCAAGAAACCACCAGTTGAGTGACTTCATTTATAAATCTGGGTTGGGAAATCCAGAGGCTGAGTCTATTTCCCTCCCCGCCCCCTCTAGTCCTTGACCAATGCAGCCAGTCATTTGAAGGTGTGGGGCCCACCCTCCCCTCTGTGAACTCTAGGGAGATGGCTTGGTTTCCCACCAGAGAAATAGAGCAAGTGGACGAGGATGGCTGTAGCATTCCCAGCGCTCCCAGCCCAGGACTCCGGGAAAGCAGAGAAGAGTTCCCTTATGCCATGCTCATGAAATCATAGGGGTTAGTCCTGTTCTGGGTGGCCCTCTAGCATTAGCCCACTAGCAAAGTGTGAAGTTATCTTTTGCCTTGCATATCACATACTCATTTTCCCTTACTGACTCCCTGTCCCCTCTCTGGGTAGTGGTTGTGACAGAATTTCAAAGGTTTAGTTCCTGTTTCTCCCAGGGCAGTATGCTTTAATTTTTCCTCAGAAAAATAACTTCTAAAGGGCAAATTTACTTAACTATACAAACATGGAAATCTTGCAGGTTATTTTTATTGCATGTTTTCATAACAAAATCTGGAAAAATGATCACCCATGGAGACACTTGCTTTATTAAAGGGCTTGTTCATCTTTGTTCTTTTCCAGTCTCAGCCCATACACATAAATCTTTTATTTGTCTTGTAACCACAGCATTGATTTTATTGTGTCCAGCAATTTTCTTTTCAAACATCCAGTATTTCAGTATGTACTGGTTTCCTTAGAATTTTTTAAAAGATTTTATTTATTTTTAGAGAGAGGAAGGGAGGGAGAAAGAGAGGGAGAGAAACATCAGATTCTCACATGTCTCAACTGGGGACCTGGCCGGCAACCCAGGCATGTGCGCTGGCTGGGAATCGAACCAGCGACCCTTTGGTTCACAGGCCAACGCTCAAATCCACTGAGCCACACCAGCCACCTTAAATTTTTTTTTTTAGTATACTTTCTTTTTGAGAGGTTATGAAAAGTTCACAATAGTACAAAGAAGAAAGTAAAAGGCTTCCTGTCTCCCAACCCCATTATCTGGAACATTATCATCCTTTTAAAAATGGCTTTAGTGAGTTTTAACTTTATAGATTTTTCAATTGCAAAATACATGTTTATAACAAATGTACAACACTAAGTATAAAGACAAACAGTGATCTCATCCACACACTTCCTTCAAGCTGATTTGCTTGAGGTAATCATAGTTAACAGACTGCACCTTTCCTCCACGCTCACACAGAACTGAACAGATACGGAAAGAGCAACAGCAGGCTAGGGGCAGGGGAGGGGGAGTTCCATTTATTTTCTTTCACTAAAATGAGATTATGCATCTTTGCAAATCACTTAATATATCCATTCTGCCCTGGCTGGTGTAGCTCAGTGGATTGAGTGTGGGCCTGTGAACCAAAGGGTTGCTGGTTCGATTCCCAGTCAGGGCGCATGCCTGGGTTGCGGGCCAGGCCCCCAGTATGGGGTGTGCAGGGGGCAACCACACATTGATGTTTTTCTCCCTCTCTTTCTCCCCTTTCCCCACTCTCTAAAAGTAAATAAGTAAAATCTTTAAAAATATACATATATCCATTCCTCTGGGACAGTAGACCGAGCTCCATCTCATTCTCTTTACTAGCTCATTAACTTTTCAGAGATTGAACCCATAATTTAATCCAGTGTTCCCCGTCTGATGGACATTTAGGTTGTTTCCAGTTTTCTGCCACTGCACGAATGCTAGAATAACTATCCTTGTGCATATAATCCTTACATATTCCGACTTCAATTTCTGCAAGACAGATTCTCCCACGATGTGATTGCCAGGGGAAAGGATATGTGCTATCTTAAAAATGTTATCAGACATTAGCAGATTATTTTTTTGTTAGAATGTAAATTCCATGAGTGCAGGGATTTTTGTATGTTTTGTTCATCGCCGTTTACCTAGAACATGGTGTGTAGTGGGCGCTGAGGAAATACTGGTTGAAAGTTGAGGTTCCCAGGGTTGTAGTAATTCACACTTTCACAGCCATCAACATAGGAGAGAGCCCGTTCCCCTCAGGCTTGCAAACAGTGCGTTTTAGAGCCAGTATCACAGGTAACAAAACCTCTCTCCCTCTCCCCTTGCCCTTATTGTTTCAATCTGCTTTGACTTGGCTCTTTGTGCAGTTAAGTAGTGCTTTCATTTGTCTAATAGTGCTTTGACTTTTCTCTTTGAAGAATCACCTGTTCAACTCCTGTGCCTCATTTTGTCTTCAGAGTCTTGCTCGTACATTTGGCCTGCTAGCTTTTGAATATATTTGCTGCACATTTTTCTAGCCTGTGATTTATCTTGCTATTGTTTATGCTGCCTTTGATATATAAAAATCTTTAATATTTGTAGAATCAAATATGTGTCTTCTCCCCACCCCTATTGATTCCTGGGTTTTCTTGTCCTACTTAAAAAGGTCTTTTCTACCCCAAGGTTCTACAGATATTTGCCTAGATTTCCTTTGGATAATTGTATTGTTTTAATTTGTTTGGATTTTTATACAATTAAAATTGTTTTGTTAATGTTGCTTGGCAGGACGTCTAGTTTCTTTTTCCTCTTGGATAGAGAGCCAATTATTGCAGTACTGTTTATTAAGTCATCCGGTACCCCCCTGAACTGAAATGGCACTTTGTTCTGTGTCCGTTCATATATAATCTTGCATTTACTTCTGAGGTCTGTTCTGTTTTAGTGATCTATTTGTTATTCTTGTGCTGATATATTGTTTTACTCACAGTGCTCTACAGTGAACTCCAATATCTAGAAGGCAAGTTTTTTTCTCTTTTTTTTTTAAGGTTTTCTTTCCATTTATTCTTCCATAGGAATGTTAAGATCATTTTATCCAGTTTCCCTTGGAAAGACCCATTGGAATTTCTTTTTTAAAAAGATTTTATTTATTTATTTTTAGAGAGAGGTGAAGGGAGGGAGAAACAGAGGGAGAGAAACATTGATGTGCGAGAGGTAGAGCAATTGGCTGCCTTTCTCACACGCCCCCAAACGGGAACCTGGCCCGCAATCCAGTCATGTTCCCTGACTGAGCAGCCCAGCACTCAATCTACTGAGTCACATCAGCCAGGGCTGACCCATTGGGATTTTTGACTGAAATTGCATGAATTTTAATTAAATTAAATTAACGTATTTATTTCCAGAGAGGGAAAGGGAGGAAGAAAGAGAGGGAGAGAAACATCAAGGTGTGGTTGCCTCTTGCATGCCCCCATCTGGGCACCTGGCTCACAACCCAGGCATGTACCCTGACTGGGAATCGAACCAGCAACCCTTTGGTTCACAGGCCAGCACTCAATCCACTGAGCCACACCAGCCAGGGCAAATTATACGAATTTTTAATATTAAATCGAACCTGACATTTTTAACATATTGTCTTCATATCCATGTTCCTCCATTTATTCTGGTCTTATTTTACATTCTTTAATAAAATGTTCATAGCTTTCTTCATATATAGGCCTTATACTTTTCATAAGTCCATTGTAATTTTTAGCCACCTAGATACTACTAGAGTATAAAGAAAAGCTATTAGGTGTTAATATATTTTTCATGTACCCAACTACATTTCCACATTATCTTCTCAATTCTAATTGTGCTTTAGTAGTCTTTTGAATTTCTATATGTGCAGTCATATGGCAAAAAGATGTCTGTTATTTCCTTTTTGTGTGTTATGTTAGCTAGTGCTTCTAAAACAATGCTGAATAATATGTATTATAGAAGGCAATTCTGTGTTCCGCCTGCTTTTCATGGGAATACTTCGGTAATTAACCACTTAGTATAATGTTGGTTTTGGAAAGTAGCATTTTCCAAGGTTAGATGGTTTCCTTTCATTGTTACTTTACTTAGAGATTTTATTAGCAATGACTAGGTAATATTATCAAGTGTCTTTTAGCCACCTATGAATATAATTATGTGATTTTCTCTTTTTATTTGTTGATATAATGAAGAATATTGAATTACAGTGCTGGATTTTGTAAAGTTAAACCATATTTGTATTTCTAGGATAAAAGTACCCTACTTAGGTAATTTTTATTGTTCTTTCAAAATACTGAAGCTTCAATTGGCTAGTATTTTATTTAGAATTTTTGTATCTATGTTTATAATTCTGGTGTTTTCTTGTTTTGTACTATTGTAATCACATTTGAATACTAATATAACTCTAGCTCCATAAACTAAACTTGGGAACTTTTCTATAATCTAGAATGGTTTAAAAACCAGAGGAATTGTCTGATTTTTAAGGATTAGGCAGAACTCAGTTGTGAAATCATTTGGGTCTGTTGCCTCTTGATAAATGGTAGGTCTTTACTTTTCTCATCTCTTCTACATTACTGGTCCATCAGCTTTTCTTCCTAAATAAATTTTGGTTTCTACATTTCCCTTGGAAATTGTCCATTTTCTCCAGATCAGTACACCTCACATATGAATGTGTACACAGATCACCTGGGGGATGTTGTGAAAGTGCTTATTTAGATTCAGTGGGTCCGGAGAGGGCCTGTGAATGTGCATTTCTTACAAGTGCCCTGGAGATGCCGATGCTACTAGTTGTCCACAGACCACACATACCAAGCCCTCTAGAATTCAGTGGTTCTGAAATGTTAGGATCACATGGGGCAGCTTGGAACGTTCCAGTGCCTAGGCCACACCCCAGAGCAGTTAAATTAGAATCGCTGGGAGCGAGGCTCAGCTGTCAGTAATTTTCCAGACTCCTCGGGTGATTGCAATGTATAGCCAAGGTTGAGAACTGCTTTTCTAGATTTTCAATTTATTGCCATGAAGATGAATACAATATTCTCTTATAATTATTTTAATCTCTTGTATTTCTGTTTATATCTCCTTTATTGTATTTATTTATTTTTAGAGAGAGGACGGGAGGGAGAAAGAGAGGGAGAGAAACATCAGATTCTCACATGCCTGGCTCGCAACCCAGGCATGTGCCCTGACTGGGAATCAAACCTGCGACCTTTTAGTTCACAGGCCGGCGCTCAATCCACTGAGCTACACTAGCTAGAGCCATATATCTCCTTTCTTATCCTGAATGTTTTTATTTTATTTCTCATTTTTCTTTAAACAGGCTTTCAGAGGTTTAGCTATTTCATAGATATTATCAAAGAAATAGCTCTCAATTTTGTTTATTTATTTTTTGGTTTTCTATTTAATTAATTTCCTCATGCATTGTTAATAATTTTCTCTTCCTATACTTCCTGCTTTATTTTGTTAATTTAGTTAAAATGTCTTATACTTTATTACATAATTTATTTTAATTTCTTTTAAAATGAACTTCTTGAAAGGCGTGCATTTCTTTTGTTATATAACTAACTTCAGCTGTGCCCCTGGCATATTCATTGTTATTTTTCATAATTTTCTAAATAATTCTAAATATCAGTTTAAAATTAAAAAAAAATTTAAAATTGCAGTTGACATACAATATTAGATTAATTTCCAGTGTATAACATAGTGATTAACATTTATATACCTTATGAAGTGATCACTGCATCAACATATCTGTTTTGATTTCCTCTTTACAATAGTCTTTAACTTCCAAGTAGTAAAAGTTTTATTAATCTGCCCTGGCTGGGTGGTTCAGTTGGTTGGAGCACCATTCCGCACACCAAAAGTTTGTGGGTTTGATTCCCAGTCAGGGCACATACCTAGGTTTCGGGTTTGATCCTCAGCCAGGGAGCATACAAGAGGCAACTGATTGATGTTTCTCTCTCATATCAATGTTTCTGTCTCACGTCAATGTTTCTCTCTCTCCACCTCCTCTCCCACTAAATCAATAAATGTATCCTCAAGTGAGGATTAAAAAATAAAAAATTTAAAAAGATTTTATTAATCTCTTTAGTGTTGATCTCTAGTGTTTTAAGATTTTACGTATTTAGTTTTAGAGAGAAGGGAAGGTAGAGAAAAAGAGAGGGAGAGAAGCATGGATATGAGAGAGAAACATCAATACAGAGCAAACCTGCAACCGGGCGTGTGCCCTGATAAAGAATCCAACCAGTGACCTTCGGCTTTGCAGGAGGATGCCCAACCAGCTGAGCCACACTTACCTACCTTTTGAGGACCTACCATATGCTTACAAATATATCATTTTCCTTAAATGTTTTCCTTTAACCTTATGGTATCATCATGTATTAGATTAATCTTTTGTAAGCAGTATACAAGCAACTTTTAAAAATTTAATACTACAATCTTAGTCTTTTCACTAATTGTTTTATCCAGTGATGTTTTACATTTATCTAACCTGCTGTGTATTTTTTACATTTGTTATCAAAAATTTTAAGCATAAACAAAAGCAGTCAGAATAGGATAATGGACCCCTGTTTACCCCTATTTCAGATTTGATAATTATCAACATTTTGCCAATTCCTTTTCATTTTCATTTATCTCTCCCTTCCCATTTTATGCAGGAGTGCTTTGAAAGAAAATCTTAAATATACAGTTTCACTGATAAATATCCAGTGTGCTTCTCAAACAGATGTCATTTAATGAAATATAAGTACCATACCATCCCCAGATGCAGAAACATTTACAATAATTACCAGGGCACATACAAGAATCAACCAATGAATGCATAAAAAAGTGGAGCAACAAATCAATGTTCCTCTCTCTGTCTCTTTCTCTCTTTCTCTCTCTCTCCCTCTCCCTCTCTGTCCCTCTCAAATTAATTTTTTTTAAAAAAAGAGTTTTCTTCAGACAGAGCAAAAATGATAAGAGAGAAAAGATCAGAGATCCAGAAAAGAAGAGCAACAAAAGCAGTATGTATGTGGGTGAAAATGAATGTATATATGTGTTCTTATATATTATCCACTCCACATCCAAATTTCCATAATGGACTCTTTTATCTATAACAGCAGTTTTCAACTTTTTTATCACATGGCACATATAAACTAACTACTACAATTCTGCAGCACACCAAAAAATATATTTTTTGCCAATCTGACCTTGATTCATTCATACTGAATAGCTATTGTGTTGGCTGTTGCCATTTTTTATTTGACAATCTAAGGGAAAAGAGGTCAGTGCCCCTGACTAAATAGTCAGGTATTGCATGTTTTAACAATTATTGTGGCTCACCAGTGTGCCACAGCACACCGGTTGAAAATGGCTATTCTATAAGAGTTTTTCACTTACTCATCCACCCTTTTTTTAAATGAAATTGATTTTCCAGAGAAACCAGGTTATTTGTAGTGCGGAATGTCCCACAGATGGTATTTGTCTGGTTGCTTCCTTCGAGGTCATTTAACTTGTTCTTCTGTTGCTCATATTTCTTGTAAAAGGGTTGTTAGGTATCAGGCCTTAATTAGATTCATATTCAGTTTTTTTTGGCAAGAAGATTTCATAGGTAGTGCTGTGTGCTTCAGATTGCATCACATTATTAGCTACAGAAGATCTGGTTTTCCCACTTTTGGTGATGCCGAGATTGTTGAGTAAATTTAGATGTATATTTCATCTACTTACTTGCTTTAGTTTATATTTATTGTTTTTTATTACTCCATTTACCCCTTTCTGTTAGTTTGCAGACTAAAAGAAATTTCCTGCCCTGGCTGGTGTAGCCCAGTGGATTGGGCATGGGCCTGCGAACCAAAGGGTCACAGGTTTGGTTCCCAGTATGGGCACGTGCCTGGGTTGTGGGCTCGGTCCCTGAGTCCCTGGTGAGGGTTGCATGGGAGGCAGCCACACATTGATGTTTCTCTCCCTCTCCTTCTCCTTCCCTTCCCCACTCTCTGAGAATAAATACAATTGAAAAAAATTTTTCCTTTACTATTTTAATAATGGTTACCCTGGACAACATTACACCCTAGTTCCTTAATTTCTCCAAGTCAAATGTTAATTGGTACTTTTACATTTCTCTGAGAAAATGTAAAGACTACAGAACACCTTAACCACATTAGTTCCTCTAGCTTAAATGCTACTGTTGTCATTTGTTGTCATTTGAAGATGTTGGTATTTTTAGTATGTAAGTCAGTGTTCATTTTCACCCACATACATACTGCCTTTGTTGCTCTTCTTTTCTGGATCTGGGATCTTTTCTCTGTTGTCATTTTTGTTCTGCCTGAGGAATACTCTTTTTTAAAAAAATTGATTTGAGCCCTGGCTGGTATAGCTCAGTGGATTGAGCGCGGGCTGTGAACCAGGCATCGAAGGTTCGATTCCCAGTCAGGGCACATGCCTAAGTTGCAGGCCATGTCCCCCAGCAACCGCACATTCATGTTTCTCTCTCTCTCTCTCTCTCTCTCTCCCCCTTCCCTCTCTAAAAATAAATAAATAAAATCTTTGGAAAAAAATCTTTATTAAAAAAATTGATTTGAGAGAGATGGGGTGGGGGAAGAGAGAGAGAGAGAGAGAGAGAGAGAGAGAGAGAGAGAGAAACATCTATTTGTTGCTCTACTTATTTATGCATTCGTTGGTTGATGCTTGTATGTGCCCTGACTGGGGATTGAACACACAGCCTTGGCATGTTGGGATGGGAGGTTGCTGTAACCAGCTGAACTACCTACCTCGCCAGGGCTGAAGAATATTCTTTAGAGTTTTCTTTACTGCAGGTCTATTGGTGGCAGATTTGCTCAGTTGTCTAAAAATGTCTTTATGCCATATTTCTTCTTGAATGATGTGTTTGCTAGACACAGAATTCTAGGTTGGCAGTTATTTTCATCTAAGTTGACAATCTTCCTTTTGATATAAATAACATTTGCTTTACCTGTTTATCTATTATGGACACTTAGATTGTTTTTATGTCTTGGCTATTATGAAAAATGCTTCATGGAACATGGGAGTGCAGACATCTCTTTGAGATACTGATTTCATTTCCTTTAGCTATATATCTAGAAGTGGGATTGCTGGGTCCTATGGTAATTCTATTTTTATGTTTTTGAAAAACCTCCATGCTCTTCTCCATAATGGCTGTACCAATTTACGCTCCCACCAAGAATGTACAAGGTTTTTCTCTATATCCTGACCCACACTTATTGTCTTTTGCCTTTTTGACAATAGCCATTCTAGCAGGTGTGAGGTTCATTGTGGTTTTGATTTGAATCTCCCTGATGATTTGTGATATTGAGCATCTTTTTTATGAAGCTGTTGGCCATTTGTGTCTTCTTTGGAATAAATGTCAATTCAGCTTTACACCCATTTTTAGCTTGGGTTATACATTGTTTAGCTATTGAATTGTGTGAGTTCCATACATACATTGGCTATTAAGCCCTTACCAGATATGTGGTTTGCAAATGTTTTCTCCTATTCTGTAGGTAGCACTGTTTGGTTGATTGTATCCTTTGACCATACAGAAGCTTTTTAGGTTGATGTGGTCTCACTTGTTTTTTTTTTTTTGGCTCTTTTTTGCCTGTGCTTTTGGTGTCATATCTAAAAAGTCATTTCCAAGACCAATGCCAAAGAGCTTTTCCCTGTGTTTCCTTCTAGGAGTTTTATGGTTTCAGGTCTTACATTTAAGTCTTTAATCCATTTGAGTTAATTTTTGTGAATGGTATAAAAAAAGGTCCAATTTCATTCTTTTCCATATGGATATGCAGTTTTCCCAACACCATGTACTGAAGACACTATCTTTCACACATTCTGTGATGACTTCTTTCAGCTTTTGTAAATTTGAAAAAGTCTTTATTTCCCTTCATTTTTGAAAGACATTTTCATTTGATATAGAATTCTAGGTTGATTTCTTTTAATACTCTAAATATGTTTCTACACTGCCTTCTTGCTTGCATTGTTCCAAAGAGGAATGTGCTGTTTCTCTGTTGTGTAGTAGTTTTTTATTGTCTGACTGCTTTTAAGATTTTCTGTTGATCACTGGTTCTGAGCAATATGATTCTGCTGTACCTTGGTATCTTTGTTTTTCATGCTTTTTTTGTGTGTGTGCTTGAGATTCATTAGGTTTCTTGGATCTGTGAGTTTATGGTTTTCATCATATTAGGAAAAATTTTAGCTATTATTAATCTGCTATTAATCCTATTCAGTGTAATTTCATCTCAGACATTGCAATTTTCATTCCTTGAAGTTCGATTTGAGTCTTTTTTTATAGGGTTTATTTTTTTAAAGAGTTTATTTATTTATTTTTAGAGAGAGGGGAAGGGAAGGAGAGAGAGGGAGAGAAACATCATGGTGTGGTTGCCGCTTACATGCCCTGCACAGGGACCTGGCCTGCAACCCAGGCATGTGCCCTGACTGGGAATCAATCCTCAGCCCTTTGGTTCTCAGGCCCGTGCTCAATCCACTGAGCCACACCAGCCAGGGCTCAATTTGGATCTATTAAAAAATATCTTTCATGTATTAACTTTTTGAGTATATGAAACACTCTTATTATTTTTTTAATGTTCTTGTCTACTAATTCTAACATCTGTGTCGTTTGGGGGTTGGTTTGATTGATTGACTCCCCCCTCATTTTGGGTTGTACATTCCTGATTCTTTGCATGCCTAGCAATTTTTAATTAGATACCAGGCGTTGTGAATTTTACCTTGTCAAGTGAAGGATAATTTTATATTTCTATAAACATTCTTTTAAATTGAATTTATTGGGTGACATTGGTTAATACAGTTATACATGTTTCAGGTATGCAATTCTATAACACATGATCTGTATATTGTATTGTGTGTTTACCCCCCCAATCAAGTCTTCTTCCATCATCTATAAACATTCTTGAGTTTTATTCTGCGATACAGTAAAATTACTTGGAAAACAATCTGATCCTTTCAGGTCTTGCTTTTAAGAGTTGTTAGATGGAACCAGAACACTGTTTAGTCTAGGGTTAATTATCCCCACAACTGACCCAAGATTCTTCTGAGTAGTCTGCCAAATTCCCTGTGAATTTTGAGGTTGTACAGTCTGTTTAGTGACTGTTTAGCAGTATTCCTGGCCCTGTATAAACTCTGAGTACCATAACCTCTAAAATCTTCATTTGGTTCTTTCTCTGGCCTTGGTCATTTTGAAACATGCTTGTGCTGCTGAATACTCTGCTGAATACTTAAGGGGGGCCCTCTGCAGATAGCTGGCGTTCTCTCCTTCTTCGTAGTTCTCCCTTCTCTGGAGCTCATTCCTGCAGATTCTAGCTATTTTGATCTACCCAGATTTTCAGCTGTCTCCTCAATTCAGGGAGGTTGCTGGGTTCCCTGCACTGTGATCTCGAAACCCAAGGCAGTAATTTGGGGTGATCCTAGGGCTCACCGCATTTGTTTCCCAGCTTCCCCCCTCACTGTCATTTGTCGCTTAATGTCCAGTGCCTTGTAACCCAGTGTTTCATAGATGTTTTTCATCTTTTGGTTGTTTCGATGGGAGGGTAAATTTGATCCTCTTACTCCATCTTGGCCACAATCCTCTTAATAATTTATGATGGAATGTTTGACATTGCGTATGAAAAATTACAGAGATAATTTAATTCTCTGTGAAGTGTTATTTTCTTGTAGAATAGTTTAACTTTAGCTTCAGCCTGGCAGCTGAGAGGCGGTTCTCCGTAATATCAGGGATTAAAGTGATTTGAAGCTAGGAATAAGTTTTTTTGAGGGCTTGTTCATTTCTGATTCATCCTTATTCCTAATATATGGCTCTTCTGAGATTCCATTTGAAAATATGGAGTGTTTGTCAGGGCCTCTTCGCCTCAGTGGACCCTAAACTTTTAATTTCCCCCCTATCCCTTTGAGACTGTTGGAAGCACTGCTCAGCAACTCGGTCTATGAGTCATTGCTCTGCTAAGCTTCTCAGCCTTTCAGCTGCTTTTTTAGAATCAGTAAACGCCTTGAAGGGAAAAGCAGCCAGAAATGAATTTTGGTCTCATCTTTGTGTTTCTCATGTCTCTCTCTCTCTCCCTCTCTCTCCCTTTATCTTGGCTCTCAAAGTCCTCATTGAATTGGCTCTGATACCTTCAAACAGATTTAAAAAAAAAAAAAAACCTCACGTAGTTTTTCTGGTTGTACTTGCTGAGAGTTGGCCCGCAACAAGTTAGTCCACTATTGCCAGCAAGAGAAAATCTACCTTTCATTTTTTTGTTGTTGTTATTTTACTTCATCGAAGTGTTTGAAATGTGCATTCCGTTGTGTAATCACAATTTTCAGTTGTTTAGCGTCAGCTCTAAATATATAAATACAGTGTTGATCACCAGTCATTTCAAAACTGCAGTGCCGTTTTTGAGCTCTTTATTTGTATTCAGCATTTGGTTGGTTGGATTTTATTCTCAAAAATTTTTCTCGGTGAGCCTCCTTCCCCTGTTTCAACAGGCTTGGTATCTGTCCAGGTCTATTTGTGCAGCTGCTATCCGTAAATTATTTCTACTTATTATTTTCCTGGTTATAGTTACTGTTCCTTTAATATTCTGTTTTTCTCTTTCTAGGCTTACACAGTCACCTGCTGGAACACATTCTCTAAATTCCTGAAAAGGGTTTGGGAAGGGAAACTTTGAGTCTTTGCATGTCTGAATATGTCTCTTCTGTTCTCAGGCTTGATAGTTTAAGCTATATTTTTTCTTATAGCGTTTAGAGGCAGTGAGGAGACTTCTGAGAATGATGTTATTCTAGCTCTTTTGAAGATAATATGTTTTTCCTCCTTGGAAATTTTAAGGATTTTTTTCTTTTATTCTTGGTGTTCTGATATTTTCGCCATAATAGGTTCAGATGAAAAATTTAAATATATCCTGCTTGGCATTTGATTGACTTTTTAAGTATGAAAAGGGTGTCTTTTTTTTTTAACCTCTGGGGAATTTCCATCTCATTTCTTTTATTATTTTCCCCCTCTATTCTCTTCAGCTACTCTGGAACTTTCATTAGATCAATGCTGATACTTATGGATGTGTCCTTGTTCTCTTAACTTCCATATTTTTAGCTCTTTTGTTTCCCCTTTCACATTGGATTCTAAGAAAATCACTCAGAAAAACTTGTTCTACAACTAGAGAGTTTTCGAGATTCAAATTTTTGTTTTCTAGTCTTTAATTAGTTTGTTTCTTAACAGCCAATTCTTGTTTTATAAATGTGAGAGCCTTGCTAATCTTTCTCCAGATATTAATAATTAATTTTAAGTCACTTTCTCTGTGCTATATAGACTCTTAATAATTTTAATTTAAGTCAGGGCCTTATGTGATCCAGTTACTGCAAGGCATTCATCCAAAGAAATCTAGGTCAGCAGCCAACATCCACGATGAGTAATTTACAGCTCTACTTGGTCTCTTGAGAAAAACCAAGAGGAAGTGCATTTTTAATGCCTATCTAGCGATCTTAACTATTCCTTCTCCCCACTGCTGCTTCCCCAGTACACTTTACACTGCTGGTAACAGAACTCTGAAAATCTCTCCCACTATCACTTTCCAACACTCTCAAATCCCCTCGACTGTCTAGTATACACATCTTCTTCTTTATTCCCCCTATTTGCTCTTCTTTTTCTAGTGTGGAATCTCTATGTCCTTTACATATATTTTTTTAATCTCCTGTACATTACCGGTGGATTCTCCATAACAAAGGAAAACCCAAGAGGTGCAGCATGAAGAAGCATCTTTCTCCCTTAGACACTGAACATAGTGAGGGAGGATTGATGCTTCTGGCCCTCCAGCATTGCTGTCTCCCTTCCCAGGAGATGCCCCCTCTCGTAGTTGCTCCAGTCTGAGGAAGTATGTAGTGGCCTTTTCCCCTTCTCACCAATGTGTGATAATAAATTGGGCATAGGAATGGCAGCCATTGTCCATTCTGCTATTCTTTCTAGGGCTATGAGGCAGCTCTCAAAATCAAACAAACAAACAATTTGGTGACTCAGGGTCCATGAACAACCCTAATGTGGGAATCATTTAATTGATGCTCCATTCTTATATATATATATAAACACACACTCACAAAGATATGTTTTTACAACTATAGACATCAAAAAAAGAAAAAAGGCTTTAAACATGTAATATTTCCTTACAAGAGACTTCCTCGAAACTGTTTACTATAGCTATTATATAAGCAAAGTAAGAATTACAGGGAAAAAACCCTGAAATTGGTATTAAATCTCTTCAATATCTTTAAAAATTGTTTCTAAATCTTCCCACATAAGAGCACTGCAGTTCTTCAATGTATTGCAGACATATCTTTAAAAAAAAAGTCAGCCCTAATATTGAAGCTGTAATACAAATGTTTAATTATTGGCACGATACTATAAAGCAGAGTGAAGAACATCTGCTTTAAATAAATGAAAGCCATGTCTTGCTCAGAAATACTATTGTACACATACCACATAGATTGTTTTACAGAGGATACTAGTTTGCCAAACTTCAGATGGCAAAATGCTAAGTTGTGGGTTTGATATCGTGCAGCTAGCTGTTTCTCATTGCCCTGGAGAGTCTGGTGGCATGTAATGTTGAAAGGCCACCTTGTCACCACCACTTCTTTTCTCACAGGTGACTCCACAGTTGTAGGACATTTGTATCCTTAAGATGCTAGACCTATAGAAAGCCTCCCCCAAATCCACCAATTCTGCTGCGTCTTCAATTGTATCATTGATTTCAGGTGCTGCCTTATCTGCTCGTTTCTTAATCTGTTTTTTTTTTTGCTTTGTTTATACCTTTTTTGACTTTCTTCCAGTGGACCTGTGCATAGCCACTGTGACTAACAATCTGAAGGAAAAGAAAGCTCCCACTTATTGCAGTTGCTGCAAGTTTTCCAACTTTCTGGAATAAAAATCCTGCACAACAGCCACTCACTCCACCTATTATAATCCAGGTGGCTACTGAGTATTTTTGTCCCGTAGGTCCAGAACTGTGGCCCCGAACACTATTCCACCAGTGGTGCCTTCTTGCATACTCAGTTAAATCCAGCTCTTCTCATCACTTTCACATTCTTGGGGAAGAGGGTTCTGAGTCGCCATGAGACTGCCAGTGGTCTGTATTGAAGGTTGATACTCCTTTCTTACAGTTTCCACTCTTTTGTCCCATTTCATTGGCATCTGTAAGCACAGATTAGACTCTTTTCAGCTGGTACCTTAAGGGGCTCTTCTCACTACTTGGTCATGTTTCTGGTAGCAAGTATTCCACGTCAGTGATTTCCAAGCCAAGTCCCAGGGGGCTGATGGCTCTGGGGAGTGGGGTGGGCCTAGGGTCTTGAGTGAATGTGGGCATGTTGGTCATCAGACCTCTGTCCCCATTCAGGAACAACTTTAATATCTTAAGAAACTGGACATCTGTGGAGGTTATGTTTTAAATGACATCTGATTTACAACTCCAGACTTTCTCAATTTGGTAGACTTACATAATGCCACATGCCTTTGGTTTTCGCTCCAATATTTGCAGTTCTAATAGCATATTCTTCCCCAAATTTGCCACCCTGACTTCAGACCTCCCAAGGTTCCTCTTGTGGGCTCTCTGGGTGAATGGCAGATCTATTACAGCTTGGGTCTGGGCAACTCCTGCCCTTTAACATCATTGTTCCACTAGTCTGACACTTATGGTGAAAATGTTTTCTTGTTCAAGTTTAATGCAGAAGTTTTACTCTAAAGTCCAGCTGAATATCATACTTTAAAACCCAGATATGGCTTATAGCACCCAAAAATGTTGGCCAGGCACTATGCTCCTTGCTGTACTGGGGATGGGATAGGATGGTCAATAACTACCCCATGTGTGACCTTTTCCTCTCCGTGTTCTAATGAGCAGAAAGCAACATTTGTGTGATTGGAGAGGTAAAAGATGTAGCATATGCGACTCTTCAGCCAAGCAATCACACAACGTTGACTCCTCACTTCATAATCTAAGCCATATGCAGTCTAAAGAACGACTTGGCAAGTTGTCCTCGTCCATTCAACTCATCTTGCGCTCCTGTGTCCAGCCCTTCTGCTAATGGAGAGCAACATCCTTGAACTATTTCCAATGTCTTTGCCCCTTCCCCATATTCCTTGGCCTTTTTATTACCTCTGTCATGGGCTGTCAATTTCACTGCATTCCATCCAGTCCCCCTCTTGGATGGGGGAGGAGAAGCCTCGGGTCCCGAAGGTGGAAGTGGGCAGCTGAACAGTTCATCATGGTGCTGTGACCCATGGGAAAAATACTTACAAAGCAATGAGATGTTTCTGTGGAGGATAACTTTATGTTGGTGTACATTTTTAACCTAATTATGTTGAAGGAATTCATGTCTCCTGAGTTTTTAAGTACACTTAAAAAAAAGATTTAATTTATTTATTTTTAGAGAGAGGGGAAGGGAGGGAGAAAGAGAGGAAGAGAAACATTGATGTGGAAGAGAAACATTGATTGCCTAACTCTTGTATGTGTTCCAACTGGGGACCATACCCTCAACCGAGACATGTGTCCTGATCGGACTTGAACCCGTGACCTTTTACTTTGCAGAACAACTGAACCATGCTGGTCAGGGCTTAAGTACATTTTTCAAAACAAAGTCCTCCTCCTGTTACCTCAGCTTTGTGATGTTTCGAATTCCTAAAGGTGGAATGGAAAGGAAACACACGCACGCACGCATACAACTATCTGTTCATAAATACCAGAGGCAACTTGGGTATTTCTTTGTACTGGTTGAGCTTGGAGCCTGTCTTTCATGGCAGTGAATTTCCTCAGATATTCTGTGAGTTTTGCATGCTCGTGTTTATGTGTTAAACTTCCTGTTTGTATGGTGGGATGCTGGCTCTGATTTTGGAGTTTCTTGGGAGGATTATGGGGCTGGAGTGGAGTGGAGGATGTTTGGCTGCCTCTCTCTCTGTTGGGGATTGCTGGCTTCCTGGGTCAGTTTTAGGCAGAGAGTACATGTTGTTGCTGTCCAGTGCTTAGCATAAGCCCCTGGAGAACAAGGGATGAGGGGGGAATGGAGAGAGAGAGAGACAGACAGAGAAAGAGAGAACACTCCACGTGTAGTCCTCAAATTAACCACCCAAAGCATTGCTCAGCGCCATAGAAATGTCCCTCCTGATACACTAATAAGTCACATACCATAAGTTGAAAAACACTGTTAGATGACCCATTACATTTATAACAACCCAGAGATTTTAACCATATGAAGGAAAGTTTAAAAGTGAATTGATGGTATGGCCATTTTTGTTAGGCACATGTTGCATTTGTCAGTTGTGATGCTGACTTGAGGTGCTTAGTTTAAAATGGCTGCTTTCTTGACCTGGCCATGTAGCTCAGCTGGTTACAGTGTTGTCCCCATATGCCAAGGTTGTGGGTTCGATTCCTGGTCAGGGCACATACAAGACCCAACCAATGAATATATAAATAAGTGGGACAACAAATTGATGTCTTTCTCTCTCTTTCTCAAACTCAACCCATAAACAAAAAAAAAACAAAGTAAAATTACTGCTCTCTTAGTAATACCCAGATCCTGGCTTACGTGCAAAACCTCTACACATTGCTACGGTATAATTTGCCACCATACGTGTCAGAATCTGCAACAAAGCTTTAAAAAGAAAATCACAGAAATCACTTGGAATTGTGTTATTTTTCTTTGAAAATGAATCATTAATATGGGATGTGTGAGAATCCCCTATTAGAAAGAATATTTGATTGACTGCTTAAGTCTCTGTTCCCACTGTAGGCTGTGTCAGAAGGTGCTGTTCTCCAGGGAATGGCTACCAGTTCATAGTGAAGGGTGCCATCTACTGGATTTGCTAACATTCACTCTAACAACACCAGGAATTCTCCTTCAGTGGTCTTTTGGGTACTATTTCCTCCATTCCTGAAGCACTCCCTCCCCCGCTCCCACAGGCCCCGTTTGAACATAACATGAACAGAACCTCGAATCCCCACGGGGCTGTGGTAGCAGCTTCTGAACTGGACCCCGACGATGCTCTCCTGGAGTGTGTGTGGCACTAGTCACTTGCTTCTAGTAAAGAGACTACCACAAAAGTGATAGGATACCCCTTTCGAGATTGGGTTACAAAAAACTGCGACCTCTGTCCTGGTCACAAACTGTCTCTCTCTGGGTGCCTCTGCCTTGCTGACTGTGACGAAGCCAGCTGCTGTGCTGTGAGTTACAGAGGCCCACATGGCAAGGAACTGAGGGCAGCCTCTTGCTAGCCACCAGTGAGAAACTGAGGCCCTCATTGGTCCCGAGATGCTCAGTCCAAGAGCTTGTGAGAGACCCGGGCCTGCCAACAACCTCCGAGTGAGCTTGAAAGTGGGTCCTTGCCCCATGGAGTCTTCAGATGAAACTGCAGCCTTGGTCAACTCCTTGGTTATGGCACTGTGAGAATTCCTGACCCACACAAACTGGGAGAGAATAGATGTTGTTGTTCTGAGCCATTAAGTTCTGGGATAATTTGTTAGGCCGCAGTAGATAACTAATTCAAGGGCCAAAGCTGGATTACTATTTTTATGGCTATCAAAAGCTTCAGAAGTCTGCTGTTTGAATTTGGCTTCATAAACCTCAAAAAGACTTTCTACTCTGCCTGCCTGGTTAGCCTGTTAGACTTTGCGTCACCAGGGGTGTACTTCTGGAAGTTTCTGGGACCACTCAGACCATAGTCTTGCAGACAGGATGTCACAAAAGGCAGGCCTTTACTATACACCAGGTTGAGTGAGTATTTTAAGGTTACATCTACTTTCCAACGTAACATGCATTATTTTTACTATTAAGCTTCAATTCTAAGAGTAAAACATGAACACAGTCCCCTGGTGAGAATAAGGACACTATAGATAAAGCTAAAGTCTTCTTCGACAGGAAGCTGGTCTAGGTCCCTCTCGTCCCCACCTCCCCACTCTTTATTATGACTTTGGAGTAAATCTTTCCAGAACTTCAAAAAAAAAATGACATAGACACGCATGTGCTTGTTTTTGCACGAATAATACACTAGTGCAATATCATTCACTTTTTTCACTCCTCCTTGTTGCTGTTTTTTTTTTTTTCCACTCAGCCATCTCATCCAGTTTTGAGATCCATGTTGATACATGTGGCTATAGTCCTTCCGGGCTATGAAATGAAGTCCTGCATTTTACTTCTCTTTCTCACATCATGACCTTTAGGTTTTCACCGGGTTTTCACCATTATGTAGCGTGCCGCAGTGAACATCATGTACCAGTCTATGCCAGAGGGTGTTTTCTAGGCCAGACCCCTGAGAGGGGAGATGCTGGGTCACAGAATATGTGGGTTTTTAGTCCTAGCATTACGACCCTGCCAAATTGCTTGACAAAATGTCTGTGCCACGCAAAGCACAGAAAGTTCCTGCTTGCCCTCAGTCTTGCCAAAATGTCCTACATTCCAGTCTGGTGGGTGAAAAATGATTTCTTGTTGTGTAAGTTTGTATTGCCCTGGTTATTAGTGAGGTTGGAAACCTTTTCATGTTTCAGTGGCAATTTTTCTCCCTTTTTATAGGGGCGCTGTGAGAGCAGGTGTGCGTGTGTACGTAGTGGGGGAGGGTGTGGATCCAAGCTTGGATGCCAGCTACCCGGAGGAGTTGCACAGCAGTTCTGAGAAAATCAGCTGCCTGTTACTGTGAGCACTAGGATAGCCTGTGGGAACCGGAAGTCACATGGAGTCTGTCCTTTTGGCGTGAGAAAGAGCCACTGGTTTCAGCAAGGACAGTAATGTAGAGAGCCAGTGGGGTTATCCAGTGCACAAACTGCTGGCCTCTCCCCATACCACTGTGTGAAGTCAAAAACAAGGGGGTATGAAATTGGCTTATTTCATTGCCTCTCATCAATGCAAACTAGGTTGCTGCCACCCGATGGGGGCAGGGCAGAGGTTGGATGGAAGTCAGGGGGCTCCCCTGGGTAAAATGAATGGAAGACTGTGGGACGCCTAAGCAGGCAGGACTGACAAGGGCATAGATACTCAGGGATTAAAGTTTGGGACCCCTCCCGCAGCAAGGCAAGAGGTAGCAGGATTGTACACCAGAGGAGGCAAACATTACAGCTAGTTGCAAAATCGAAGATTAGAGATGGCCCTCAAAATCCCTTCCCTGCTAGCTACGTGTATTTATATATTTTCAAGAATTTCTCATGCGTTTGACTGACTCCCTTCTCAGTATAGATGAAGACAGAGAAACCTGTTATTTAGGCTGTAGGTTACAGAATAGTGATGGAATTTGAAGAGGAACAGATCTCATCCAAAGATCTCTATCTTGCAGCTGCACACAGAAACTTAGGAGACTTTGGTGTGTCTCTTTCTGGGAAGGGTGAGTACATTTTATGTTGTAAGGCAGAAAAAAAATCACGTTATTTTAGATAACAGAATTTTGGAAAGTGTGTACATGGGAAAATGGGTTATGTGAATAACGAGTGACCGAAGGAATGGACTGTTTTGTGAGGCAAGGGGAGTACCACCCAATAGTTATTTGGCCTTCCTAACAGCAAGCACCATTACTTCTGGGCAATTCCCTAGATGCGTACAATCTTGGTGGAATGATAAATTGACGCTCTGGCAGAACTCCTGCTTGAGAAACTAAAGAGGCCCCTGAAGGCTCCATCTGCCAGATTCCTCCTCTAATCTTTGCAGTGGAGCCAAAGTATCAGCATGTTGCCTGAAGTATGTGAGGGTGACTCAGTCTTCTGGAACTTTTAAGCTTTTAATCCTAAACGGACTGAAACCAATTAATCCGTTCATTCCAATGGCTGTGCTGGGGAAGACGGTCAAGCTTACTCTGGTTAGAGACTCTCTGCCACTCCTTGGTTCTATTTTGTTCCATTGGATGAATATACTTCAATTTCTTTATCCCTTCTCTGTTCACATCTGGGGCTATCTCACATTCTGCTGCTGAGAACATTTTTTGCGCTTCCCTTTCGGTGCACGTGTTCAGGGCTCAAATTTCTCTTGGGCAGATACCCAGGAGTAAAATTGCAGGGCCGTCATTGTAACAAAGATTAAACATGCATCTCTGCTTTATTAAATAAGGTCTGATGTTAACTGGTATTTTTGTCTACTTCCAGGACCATGCAGGGACCTTAGAAGATTCCATGTATACCCCCCTCCTGACCTATGAGCCATTGTATTGTGTACATTAAGCCTCTTAACACATTATTATTATTATATTGCGCACTTGGTATTAACGTAGAACCACCCATGTGTTCACTCTCCTTGCAAATCCAAACTTTCATCTGGGTTCACTTTCCCTCTGCCTGAAGGACACCCGTTAGGAGTATTTCCTTTAAGGGAATTCTGCTGGTGATGAATGCTATGGGTCTGGGGTCCAAACAAATTCTTCTTTCACCTTCACTTTGAAGGATATTTTCATTAAATATGTAATTCGGGATAGGCAGTTCTTTACTCTCAATACTTCCCAAATATTTCTTTTTCTTCGTACTGCTTCTGTTGAAAAATTAATTTTCCCCCCATTTTTATATCAGTATGGACTCACGGATATTTATTTTATAAATGAATATTGGCTATTGTATACATGGATATCAGTATGGACTCATGAATATATATTTTATAAATATAACTTTAGGTTATAGGTCAAACACTACATTATTTATTTTGTTTTTCTTGCCCAAACTCTTCCAGCTTTGGCTATTGGCAGCTCCTTTGGGTTGTCTCCTGGGTTCCTTTGCAACACTCCCATGGTTTTATTCTTTTGAGTGTTTTCTTACTTTCTGACACTGCAAGATGCTCCAGGTTCATATTGTAGTTTTCCTGCCCCAGCCTTAGAAACAACCTTTTCTCCAAGGAGCCCTGACTCCTTTTATGGAGAATGGTATTGAAAACCAGGAAGAGTCAATTAAAAAATTTTTTTGTATGCTTACCCAAGGACACTTTTTTCCATTGCTTTTAGAGGGAGAGGAAAGGAGAGAGAGAAATATCATTGCGAGAGAAAAGCATCAATTGGTTGCCTTCTGCATGTGCCCAGACAAGGGATTGAACCCGCAACCTAGGTTTGTGCCCTGAGCTAGAATTGAACCCCCAACCTTTTGGTGCACGGAATGATGCTACAACCAAATGAGTCACACAAGCCAGGACAAGAAGGGTCACTTTTTATACTTTTCCTTCCTTGTAGTTATTTTATTTCTTTAAATAAAGTAAGCATTAATCTCTCTCCGCAGTTTTGGTAAGTCTGATTATGCAGTCTGTTTTTTCAGCTGGTTCAACTCATGGTGACTTATTCTCCTATATGCTTGGTTATTTTTTACTTTATACTGATGACTGTACTTAAAAAATTATTTTGCAGATTCACTGAAGCCTAGGATGAAGCTGCTTTTCTCCAAAGAAGTTTTGCCGTTTTGCTTTTTCTTTCTGGGATAGTCCCAATCTGGAACCACTTTAAAGCAGGTACACAGCTCTCATTTCCCAGAACTACTCAGGCAATGTGAACCTGAGCTGCAAGTTCATGGTCACAACTTCACAGGGAAAGATTTCTCCTTCCCACATTTTCCCCCTGCTCTAAGTATCGCCACGCCAGTGAGGTCCCAGCTTAACATGGGAAAGGGCTCCGATTACAGGCATCCCTTATTTTACTGCATTTTGCTTTATTGCGCTTCACAGATGTTGTGTTTTTTACAAGTCAAAGGCAAGACCCTCCACCAGCAGAAAGATTACAACCCACTTAATTGCGATGATTTATTGAGGGGCCTGGAACGTAACCTGCAGTATCTCCGAGGTCTGCCTGTACTTCTCTTCCTTGGGCAGGCCCTGGCATTGTTCTGTGTTCCAAAGTTCCCATTAAGCCACTAAAATTGAAGCACAAGTGTTCCTTATTAGCAAACCCCTTGGGATAACAGTGATTCTGAGTTCTGAAAGGGTTTTGTTCTGTAGGCTCTTGCTTTTTCCAGTTTTAGTATATGTGCTGCCGAAGTGAGCATGGCTCGTGCTCTCTCTCGGCCTGGTGTTCCCTTACTCTTTCATTAGCTTTTGAATGCTCTTGAGATTTTGTAAGAAAAATGCATCCATACTTTTAGTCGTTTTCAGTGGAATGCTTTGTACAAACAATACAGCTTATTTCTTGGAAATAGCTTTTTCATTCTAGGGACTCTGTCTTTCTACAGTTCTGGAAAATTCTTAGGCATCATCTCTTTAAATATTGCTACTTCCGGATTCTTTCTAGTTTCACTCTCTGGAACTTTTATTAAGTATGTTTTGGTGCATCTCAATCTATCCCCCCACCCCTGAATTACTTTTTCACATTTTCAGTCTTTTTATGAGTGTGCTGCCTATGAGTGATTTCGGAAGCTCTGTTTTCTAAATCGCTAATTCACTTTTTTGCACCCATGCTCTTGTTTAGCTCATTATGTTAGGCATTTGTCAGTGTGTTCTCAGATTCATTCCCTACCCCACTCTCTTCCATATTTTAAGAAAATATGTATCCCATGATCCCTTGTGGGTAGTTTGGCCAAAGGAAGGTATTACCAGATGACCTGAGGGAGAGGGAGGGGAGAAACTAGGGTATTTGTCTCCCTGTGTCTTGGCTTTGCGTCATGTTTCCAGAAATGTCTGTGACTCCATCTCTAGTTCCCATCAGAGGGCTCTAAATGCTGGGGCCTGATAACAACCTCACCTGCTGTCCCTTCAGCCCTGGGGATGGTAGCAGCTTCCTGCTTGTTTTAATCTCTGGAATGCCTTACCGTCTGCTCTTGTCCTCTCAGTTCCTCTACCACTTGTGTAATAAATTCCTTGTACTAAGTTCCTTTTGTTGAAAATATCTAGACAGAGTTTTCTTTTCCTGACTGGACCTTGACTAATACACCATCTAAAAAGTGTTTCAGTGTTTTTAAAAAAAGATTCCAAGATTTTCATCTGTTCTTGATTCATAGTCACCTGCTTTTGTTTGTTATTTTAAATACATTCACTTAAAAATCCTTTCCAGATTGTTCTATTAGTTCTACTTTATTCTATGGCTTCGTTTTGTGCTGTCAGGGTTCACTGTGGCCTTTGTAATTGTTTTTTTTTTTTTTTTGAGTGCTTATCTTCATGGAGGCTTTTTTTTTCTCTCCCACTCACCATCTGTGGAAACTGGTTTTATGATTGTTCGTTGAGGACAAAATGCCTCATGACTTTTGCCTGCGGGCATGTCACTGAGCCAAAGCAGGAGCTCACGTACCCGTGGTGGCTGCTGTGCAAATCTCTGCTTGCTTGCTCTATTGCACGTAAGCCCTTTGTTTGTAGCTCCACTTCTAAGAAGATAGGACTTGTTCAGCCTTTAGATACAGCTGAGGGAGCATGAGCTCAGTGAGTTAGATTCCCCGCTGGGAACGGGGGCGGGGGTGGGGTTTGGGGGTTCCTTATTCCTTGGTTGGAATTGAAATTCCAGACTTGTGGTCAAAAGGTACAAACTTCCAGCTATAAGATAAGTAAGCGCTGGGGATGTAACGTACAGAATGATGACTAGTTAACATTGCTATGTGGAATCTTTGAAAGTTGTTAAGGAAGTAGATTCTAAAAGTTCTCGTCACCAGAGAAAAACCATTTTGTATTTTTCTGTATCTCTATGAGGTGGTGGATGGCCAGTAAACTTATAGTGGGGCTCATTTCACAATATATGTAAGGCAAATCATTATGCTGGACACCTCCAACTCATAAATGCTGTTTTTCAGTTATACCTCACTGAAACTGAAACACATGAAAATCAAAAAGTGAAAACAAAACGAAGAGGCAACTTCAGACTTTGCTGTCTGGATCATGTCCTTCCTGGTCTCTTCCTGGCTCACGTGTTAAGCTTGTGTGCACTGCTATGGGTTTCCACCCCTTTTCTGATCCCCGATTTAAAGAATCATTACCCTGAGTATTTCCTGAGTCACTGTCTCTATCATTTTTACATTTTGGGAACAGAGGGAAGGGAATTTAGCATATATTCCCTCTGAGTCCACACAGTTCTTAAGCGCGATATAGTCGAAAGCCTTGCTGTTCCGAGTGACTTCTGTGGAATGTGTTTTAAATGCAGACTCTCAGGCTGAATCTGAAACTGCTCTTTAAACGAGATCCCCAGGTAATTTGTATACATAGTACAGGTTGAGGAGAACTCCTTTAAAGGTCAGTTACTTTCTGTGTAACTGACCTGGGCCAAATTAGACCCTTAGAAGCTTTTGTGTCCCTGAACTCCACCCCTTGGTCCCTCTCCCACCACTTCCCATGTGGATGGAGCTTGATTTTAGTCACAGTTTGGTGTTAAAGACCATAATCCTTAGAAGCAATGATAATTTAGATTTATCGCATATTTCACTGATTTCTTTGCTCTCCATTGCTTCTTGTCTCCTATTACCCCATTTAGCTTCATTTTTCTCCTTTGTTGACGTTCGTTTGGAGCATCTGGTACATTCACACTTTTGAGTCCTTGTAATTCAAAAGTGTCTTTATTTGGCCCTCACTCTTTGACAATATGAATGGCTATAGAATTCAAAATTCAAAGATATTTTCTCTCAGCACTTTGCAGATGTTACTCTATTATCTTCTTGCATCCAGAAAAAAACAAAAAGAGAAACAGAAAACTGTTATGAAAAAATTTAATCTTACAGAAAACTATAAGGAATAATGTAATGAAACCCTGAGTACTTATCACTTCATTTCAGCAATTATCAATATGTTGGCAACCATTTTCCTGATGAGAATGCTTACGTCAATCCCCTTGTCATTTTTTTCAGATGTTTTTGTTCTGTTAGCTTTTAGGTAGTTCTTTATCTTTCTTGTTCTGGAAATTTGCCAGTGTCTAAATGTGTGTTTTTTGAAAAAAAGTACGGATTAGCACTCAGAGGTCTCTATCTGAGACTTGTCTTTGCATTCAATTCGGGGAATTTGTTGACTGTTACCTTTTTGGTTTTTTTTGGAGTGTTAGTTTGGAGTCTCCCATTAAAAATAACTTTTAGAGGAACCCTGAAACTACTGAATCTTTCCTCAGTTTGTCTTTACAATTCTCTTCCTTCTTTTCATCCCTTTATCTCTCTGTGCTGTGGTCTTGGAAAGTTTCTCAGTGTAACCTTCCAGGTTCTTGACTCCTCCTTCAGCTGTGTACAGCCTACATTCACTCATATCTTCAAAAGCTCAGTTGTTTTATTCCTTGGCTTTTAATATTTTAGTGTTACAATGCTTAATTGTTGACCTCTGTCCTGTAGAAAAATTCTCCTGGGTGTGTCCAGAGGGGAGATGAGTTTCTAGTGAGCTTAATTTCCAGAGGGGCCAGCCACCATCTTCCTCAGGTGAAGGTATCGGTTGTTACTGACAGAATCCAATAGCTACTTTAAATAGGGATTACATTTCTACTTTTTATCGAGGAATGAAATAAAGTACTTAAAAGGCGTTAATATACTAAATACCTCTATTCCCTTTTACATGTGTATAGTCGTGAAATCACCACCCACATCACAATATAGATCATCCCCAGCCTTCCAGAAGTTCTTTGTGTCTCTTCTCAGTCAGTATTCATCCTCTGCATCCCTAGGGGGAACCATTCCTCTGATTTCCATCACCACTGATTTGTTCCTCAGCAAAAATTACTAGAACAAGCACATAAGCAGAAAGCACATAATATTAAAGAAAATTAGATGGTCCACAGGTCTCTGAGAGGGTTGGAGTGGTGGGATGAAAGGTTACCTAGCCAGGCATAATGGTCAAACCAAAAACTACACCCCCAGGTGAAGACCACCGGACACAGACCCACAGCTTGCACCTTGGATGCTGAGAACCAGATACCAGAACCTCGGAAAGCTCAAAGCCAATGTCGCCCTGACCAGAAAGTGGATTCCATGTGTTTCCTGCTTCTTAGTATGACTCACTCTTGAATCAGAGTCTTACCTTGGTATGTCTGATGGATGAACCCTGGGCCATGTGTGAATGTATCTGATAAAGCCAAGTTTTCTGACTTTTACCATGGAAGCAGGATTAAACAAAGGAGGGTGTTCCAAAGATGCTGAGAAGCCACAATCTTGACAAAATTCCCTGACAATAGGTTGCTTTAAGCTTGTTGTAAATGCGATTTGGGACGCCTATGGGATAGCACTTGTGATGACTGTGCTGTAGTTTACCAATTCTTTTGCTTACACATTTGGATTATTTCTAGTTTTTCTTTTAACTTACTTTAAATAATACTGTGGCACTGTCAGGGCTTTTGGGCTGGAATTTTTACTTTAGCAAGTTCTTTGAACCCCAAAGAAATAAGTAAAAAAACAAAAACAAAAAAACCCAACCCCCCAAACCTGCCCAGCCTATTGTACAAATGTACTTATTGCTTTATTTTTTACAACTACTGAAAACTGGAAATGGCTCAGGCATCTGAAATCATGGAATGATGAACTGATTTGTGATACAACGACAAAATTCTAAGATTTCCCATCTGTTTGTTCATGCTTAGTCAGACTGCATGTCCAATTCACATTGAAAATGTGGCCACTGTGACTACCTAATTTTATTATAATGGAATTTTACAGCAAAAATATTGACTATATGTTCTATTGGGCTAATGCATGGAAAGTAGGTGTAAAATGTTTTTGAAGAAATATGTCTCAATATATTTATTACAGCTGTGTAAAATTAGTGTTTGCATAATGTGAAGGGTCATAAGAAAGTTGCCTTCTGTTTTGGGTTTATGAAATTGTTTAAATAGAGAAAAATAAAAGGCAATTCCCTCGTGTTTATATTGTATTAATTGCCCAGCACCTGAGGAGCTTGCCCAATAGGTGGCACTCCTGGATAAGAGAGATAGAAACTTTCCCAGGCTGCCACCAAACAATGGTTCTCAAACTTCCCTGTACAAAAAATGGCCCGGCTAAAACACAGCTTGCTGGGCCCTTCGCTCTGAGGGCTCTGAGGCTCTGATGTGGCAGGTGTCAGAGAGGGTCCGAGAATTTACTTTACTAATGATTTCCCAGGTGAAACGGTTGCTTCTACTTTGGGGACCACACTTGAGATCTGTGCCTTTGCACACGAGGAGCTCCTTGGAGCATAGGGATTAGAAGGGCCCTTCTTTTCTCCTTCCTCACAGCAGTCCACCGACCCACCCCACAACCATGTTCACCTGTGTCCTTAGAGGAGCGGGCCGGCTATCAGAGGTGAGGAGGGCAGGAGGGAAAGCCTGCTTGATCCCATTAGAAGGGAGAAAATGGGCAAGATGGAGGGGGTGCTCTTCATTGGTTGCTTTCTGGAGACACTGACAGACCTCACAATGGGGTACAACACTGGCCAACATGGCAAATAACTGGTAACCGCAGTTCCTACCCCATGTGCAGGACGGGGTTACCTGCTGTGCTGCAGTGGGCATCCTGGGGTCCTTTGCATTCTCCTCTTCCCTCCCTGTTGTGAACACTGAGCTTACTGTGATCCAGAGCCTTTGGGTCAGCTTGCTGCAGGCTTTGCCTATTTTGTGCTCTAACTACTAACCTTGCCCCCAACTCATACAAATTCAAGCGCAATTCAGCACTGTGATTTTTAAAAACCTTTCTCCTCAAACTTTCAACTTCTCCTTCCCCTAAATTCAGTCTCTCAGCCAAGCTTGACCTTGCTTCCTACTTTACTAAGAAAATGGAAAGAATTACATGAGAACCTGCACAAGTTCTCAGCACCACAGCTACCGTCCACCTTGCATCTGGACCCACATATTCTTCTTCCTGTCCAATAAAGCGGCTCCTTACACTCCTGACCGTGGCTGCAGCATTTCTCGTCTCTCTCTATTGCATCGCCAACTTTCTCCTGTCTACAAGACCATCCTCATCTGCAAACACATGGGCTACTATTTTTACTACATTAAATAGTAGCGCTGCTTCTGCTCACCATCTCCAGGTTCTCTGCTTCCAATGTCCCATGAGTCCATCCAATCAGGTTTTGTCTCCATCTCGCTACCAAAAGTGCCCTAGTCGCAAATGTCCCCCACAGTGCTAAGTCCAGTGATCAGTTCTCAGTCCTCAGCTGTAGCATTGGACACGTTGGTCACTTTCTCCTTCAAACATTTTCTTCCTTGGCTCCGACAATACCCCACTCACCTCTTTGTCTTCCTCTTTGCCGGTTTCTCCTCATCTTTCTAACTTCCAAGTATTAAAGTGCCCCTCTGTGTATCGACTTTCACTTTCTGGGTGAAATCATTTATTGTCTCAGGGCTTTGAATGGCATCTGTATGCTGGGGACTTTCTAGTTTTTATCTCCAGCCTGAATCTTGCTCACAAACTCTGGACCTGTACATCCAACTGCCTGCTTAGCATCTCCACTTAGAATATGTGTTAGCACCCCCACTTATCCATCCCAAATGTAGTCTTTGATGTATACTGACCCCACTCCAAAGCACTCCTGCAAACTTCACCACCTCAACGGCAGCTTTGTCAGTCCAGGGCAAAACTCTCGATTCCTCTGTTTCTCTCACAACCCATATCCAGTCTGTGAGCAAATCTTCCTGTCTCCATCTTCAAACATACAGAATGCAACCACTTCCCCTTGATCTTCCTCCCTGCCCCCGACTGCCACCACGCTCCCATCATCTCTCACCTGGATCATGGAAATAGCCTCCCAAGTGGTCTCTTTGCTTCTCTTCTTGCCCACCTACAGTCCATTCTCAACACAGCAGTCAGTAATTTTGTTAAAAGCTATATTGGATCATATTATTCCTTTGTTGAAACCTCTCCTTTTTATTCAGAGTAAGACCCAAGCCCTTATGAAGACCTACAAGGCCCACATGCTCTGCCCCCTCAAATTCTGACCCCTTTCTCCTTTCCTCTCCCCCTTGTTCACATGACTCCAGCAGCATGCCTGGCACACTCCCATTTCAAAGCCCTTGTACTTCTCACACTACCTGGATTTCTCCTTCCCAGACACGTATTTGCAAGGCTCACTCTCTTACTTGCTGAAATGTTTTTTTTCTTGAAAGCCTCTTTCTTAGTAGACTTCAAGCAAAGCAGATAATGCTCCATAATGTGGGTGTGTTGGTTCACAAACTGGCTTCCGTAGATGGAGGAGAAGGAGAGACCAAAGGAAGAGGCAGACTACTCCAGCTTGGTAGGTGGCAGGTTTAATAAGCAAGGGAACTTACATGTGATATTTGTCTTGGGTGCCACAAGACGATTAACTCTCTGCACCCGCCCGCCAGAATCTTACAAGTTTACATAGAGGCCTTAACAGGGCTCAGTCACATATTCAGCCCAGATGGTCTCAGCAACACATTGCTCTCTTGAGGCTGCGTCCTTGAAACAGGTTTCTAGTGTGGGAACAGCAGACAGGGCATGCATTCCAAGGACAGAGGAAGAGGTCAGAAGGCTCTAAGTGCCCCATCCAGTTTGAGGGTAAACTGGAGGTCATGTATCCTCCTTAACCTCCTCTAGTAGGTGGGCCTCATTCAATCAATTGAAGGCCTTAAGTGAAAAAGACTGAGGTTCTCTCAGAAGAAGTTCTGTCTCCAGACTGCCTTTGGATTCAAGACGGCAACATGAACTTTTCTCTGGGTCCTCAGGGTAGCTTGCCCTGCAGCCTTGAGATTTAATAGTTGCCACATTCATGTGAGTCAGTTCCTTAAAATATCTCTATCTCTCATTGTTTCTCTCTCCATCCTGTTGGTTCTCTTCGTCTGGAGAACCTTGACTAATACAGATTTTTGTTCCCTGGCCAAGCTTATCTAGAATTTCAGTATCTAGCCCCTGACATTTCATACTACCTTTTCTGCTTTATTTTCTCTTCTTAGCACTTATGCCTATCTCAAGACACTACACATTTTACTCATTATTTTGTCTATTGCCTGTAAATGACTGGGGCATAAATTATTAGGAAATGTATCAACTTGGGATTCTGGAGGATCAAGGGTGTATAATGAAAATTCCAATTACATTCTGTTCTATGTCCAGGACGTAGTTGTTGCTAAACAAGTACATGCTTTCCATTCATGGCTGAGAATGTGCATATGTGGGTGGAGGGCAAACTGAAATTACTGTAGATTTCCGATTGTGTGGGTGGTTGGCAGCCTTAACTGCCCCCACATTGTTCAAGGGTCACCTGTATTTGTTAACAAATGAATAAGAGAGTACATCAATGTTTGAATGATTGATTGAATGAGTGAATGGCTGATAGCAAAGTGGCCAGTGGACAAAGCATGGCACGACCTATTGAGACTCTAATAGTTCGATTAAGTCACAGAATAGTCGCTTTTTAAAGTCTCATCCTGAAGACAGAGGGAAATGTTCTTAGAAAAGCAATTGTTAAACCTTCCTTCTTGCAGGTAATTTTAGAATTTGCTTGTTATCTACTTGAGAACAACTCCTGGCGTCAGTGGACAGTATATCCAATCTGGGCAAGCCAGGGCTTAGAATCTTAATAAGCTTCATTTATGTGTGCTTCAGGCACTTTTCTAAGCACATATTATGGTAACTCAATCCCTATAACAACCCTAAATGACAGACACTGTTATCTGCACCATCGCCAGCTCTCAGGCAGGAAGCCAGAGCCTAACAGCTTGCCTGAGGTCACACAGCCTGTACTGATAGAGCCGATTGAATCTATCTCCAGGGCCCCAGCCCTTACCTCTGAGAGGTGGTGTCATCAGCATGTCATTGGCTGAGGAAATAGGTTTCTCATTGTGAGAAGAATTGCAGAGGATCTTGATTTCTTTTTTTGTGGAGGGGGTGCATAGGAGTTGATTTAGAGAATAGTAAATTTGCTGATCAGGCAATTAACAAATATTTATTTGCTGAGCACCCACTATGTGTTTGAGAGGGAGAATTAAGTGTTCACTCAAAGCAGTTTACTGGCCCCTTGTATGCACCAGCCACCTCTGAAAATTGAAAAGTAGGAGAAACAAGGCCCCTGGCCTCAAGGAGCGTCCCACTCTAATTAGGAAGACAGAACCTACAGCAATGACTCCAATAATTCATGGTGCAAGACAGCAGTAATGTTGGAGACATTAGCAGCCACGTGTCTGTGACGTGGTGAGTTCAGAAGTGATTGGCGTGGTGGGTGGAGGTGGCAGAGTTTGGTTAGGATGCATATGGCCTGGGCAGGAGGCACTGTGGGTGCAGCTATAGGCCTGGACCTGTGCCCGCCTTAGTCAGGAACAGCTGGAAAGCCCAGCTGCATGGATGACAGTTTTCTTTTAGCGAGTGCCCTGGACCAAAGCAAGAAAAGCAGCTGGAGCCAAACTGATGCCATTGAGGAATATGGCCCCGGACTACAATCATTCCTTGCAGACCCGAGCCAGTGAAATTTCTGAAGGTTTTGGGTGTCCTATGTATCCTCCTGTCCCCCTTTTTATTTGAGAGGCATTATGGTGTAAATAGGAGGTCCACTGGATTAAAGGTCAAAATACTTGATTGTAGCTAGAGTGTTAGTGCTTTTTACGTGCAATTGAGGAATTCATTTGGCTTTAGTACAAAGGAAAACATCCACCAGCTACCTTGTTATGAGATGATGCTTGTGAAACCACGTCATAAAATCCAGGTTCTGTACAGCTTCTCAGGCTTGCCATTCTCATTGTTACCATTATGAATTTCCCCACAAACTTCAGGGTGTAAGTGCCTCATGACTTTTAGTTTTCCAAGTTCAATTAAGATGGACTCAAGACCACATGTGTCAGGTGGACAGGAAATCCAACATCAACATTTTGGGTTCTTCCACGCCCCTCCAGGTGGTCTGAGAACATTGTGGGCCTTACACAGTCTAGATGGAAGATCCCAGCTGACTATAACCTGGCGCTGGCATTGCTGCAGTGGGACATGCTGCCTCCTGGTGTCACAAAAAACATCAGTCTTCCATGGCTGCTGCCCAGTGCTGCCAGCCTCACAGTGGTGACGTTCCCCAAGCATGGCTCCTATGCCAGGCTAGCGTGTTGCACCCCCTCAGTGACTTGTTCAACCTGGAGTGCTCAGCTCATGGCACACAGGCTTCTGTAGGTCATAGTTCTTAGTGTCTGGTCCCATCAGCTACACAGGTTGGTCCCCTCTGATGCTTCAGAAGTGCTGGGCTCAGGCTGGCCACATGTCCAAGCTCTGTGAAACTCATAATTAGTGCTCCTTCCCAGTCCTGGGGATCTCAGTGGTGCCCGAGGGCTCCTCCTATATCCCCAAAGACTTTAATTTTTTTTAAATCCTCACCCTAGAATATTTTTTTTTCTTAAATTGATTTTTAGACACAGAGGAAAGGAGCGAGGGAGAGAGAAACATCAATTGATTCCTTCCCATAAGTGCCCTGACCAGGGATCAAACTTGCAACCTAGGTATGTGGGGAATCAAACCCACAGCTTTTGGGTGCCTGGGATGATGCTACAACCAGCTGAGCCACCCAGCCAGGGCTCTCAGAGTTTTACACTGTCTTCTGTACTACTCCCACTGCTACCCCCACAAGAAGTTTCTCTCTTTTGACGCTTAAACACAAGAGACTGACTACCCCACTTTCTGGACATCAACACTTAGTTTCTTCCAACAAGACTCAGCCTTTCAAAGCACAGTAAGCTTATTTACATCACACATCCTCCTCCCTCTCCTGCCTCTGCTTTGAGAATTATCTTCCCTAGGTGGCTAAAATTTTTAGTGGTTTTTAGTGTATTCACAGATATGTAAAACCATTACCACAGTCAATTTTAGACCATATTAATCACTTCAAAAAGAAACCCTGTATTCCTGTATTTCCCATCTTTCCTAGCCCTAATCAACAACTAATCTACTTTCTGCCTATAAATTTGCCTATTCTGGACATTTCATATAAATGGAATCATATAATATATGGTCCTTTGTGACTGGTTTCGTTTAGTTAGTATAATGTTTTGAAGGCTCATCCACATTGTAGCATATATCATTATTTCATTTCTTTTTAAGGCCAAATAGTATTCCATTGTATGGCTATGCCGCAGGCATTTGTTGATGTGTATGTATATCTATTCATTTGTTGATGGACATTTGGATGGTTTCCACCTTCTGGCTCATCTGAATAGTGGTGCTATGAACATTCTTGTATAAGTTTTGGATGAGTGTTTTCGTCACTTTCCATGCATTTTAACCCCTTAAAAAAAAAGCTTACTAAAATGCACTCTGCCCAACCCTGTGTTCTCAGATAGACTGTGTGAGAAGTCACTGACTGCTTTATGTCTCAGAGTCTTCACTATATGACAATGGATGTTCTTGCTCTCCCTTTGCTGTAAGGCTGTGGGCAAATCTCTCACAATTCAGGATCCATGTCCCTGCCTTTTGTAGCCCTCTTTCAGCTAACTTCCTGTTATTTCTATGAAACTGGATAACAAAATTTGTCAGGATTATTCATAAAGAAAGCATTGATAGGTACTCTCCTTGGAGAGCACGCTTTCGCCTTTTCCTCCCCCTCTTCTTCCCCCAGGCGGGTTACCTTTCCCTTTCTCTCTCCCAAACTCCAGGGGCCCTTCTTTTGCTTCCCTAACTTGTTTTCTGAGCCTACACAGCCCAGCCGGCTCGCTTCTAAACACACTTTCTCTTATAATTTGAACAAAAGGAAAAAAGAAAGCATTGATAACTATATAGCTTAGTAAATGGCTGTTGAATAAGTGGATGGCATGGTAGGTGATCTCTGGGGTGCTCATTTCATGGACCAATGTGCAGGAACTTTGTCACAGTAATTTCAGTGGCTCCAAGGCTTCTTCTGCCTCCATCAGGGGCAGCTGTGTTCCAGGGAGTTGAGGTTGCCAGGAGAGCAGTTTTCAGAAAAGCACAGCATTTCAGTGTGCATTGTTTTTGCAAAAGGAAGGAGAATTATAAAAAATGAAAAAGACATTTTTGGACTAGGAATCAGAGAGCCAGATTCTGTAGATGGGCCAAGAGCTATCGGTGACCTTGGGCAGTCAACTACCTCTCTCAGCCTCTGCTTTCTGGTTTTTTAGTAAAGTAAGATTGGATTAGTGGTTTGTACCTTTTTTTGGGGGGGGGGTTGCAAATGCCTTTCAAATTCTGATGAAACAAATGAACTCTCTTTCCTTAATGATGCCCATTTACACCAAAATCTGGGTATGGTTTTCATGGTTTGTCTGTAACCCAGACCCAGACCCAAAATTAAGAGCCTAATATCATGCCCCACAAGGTCACCATGGTCACTTCTGCTTTTGAGTGATGGAAATTCCAGAAATTAGAACGTCTGATTTAGGGGAAATTTGGAAGGTACACAGTCATTCCCAGGAAACTTCAGAAACCCAGTCCTAAATATAATGTTTTCAGTTTAAAATGTGAAGTATGTTCATCTACTGTGAACCCAGGTACAATTGTTGATTCCTTGGGTTAATTTTTTTTATAATAAAAAGGAATGTGCAGCATACACGGTGGGGGCAAAAGTAGGTTTATAGTTGTGTATATGGAAAATAATACAATAATTAATAAATAATAATACAAAAATAAATCCTGCATTTCATGTACTCATAAATGTAACCTTACTTTTACCCCCCTATTTGTTAAAATGATAATTTTATAATAAATTAGCTTACCTATTATACTTAAACCCCCAAATGAAACATCCTAAGGGAAGATGTTTCAGAACCATGACATGTGAGTGAGAGGCTATGAAAGTGACTGACTCTCATTCCCACGGGCTTCTCCGTTCCTTGTCCATTTCTCCCAACCCCTGACACCATCTGTCCCATCGTCCCCAGTGCTCCAAACTCAACATTAATCCATTTGTGAGTACTCTCCCAGGTTCATAGAGCCATAGTGCCCCTGATTTTATTGGGCCGTCAGATGTGGCCTCACTAGTTCAGCAAACCAGTTGCTTTGTCTAAACCAATCAAGTTTGACTGATGGCATTACTCCAGTGGGCTTGACCTCAACTCACAGGGCATGACACCTTCAGCTCTGGGGGCAGAACTCCTTGAAAGACAGTGAAAATCATTTCCAAGAGCCCGCAGGAGAATCTGACTTTCCTCTAACTTAAGGCAGGGGACAGAAAGACAATAGGTAAATGTAGCACTTATGCTTCTAAAACCCCAACCAAGCAATGGAAGCCACGACTCTTCTATTTGGACCATGGGAATGATTACAAGAAAGCAAAGTAAATGCAGAGAAGTGCCTGCGACTGGAGCAATTCCCCAGTACTAGGCACTGATCAGGACAACATTGGAATGGAATAATGTGGAGTTCAATAGAAATGTACACTACATCCATTGGGAGCCAGATGACTTAATCGCAGCTAATGTTATTACAATGAATATAAAAGGAATCAATGATTCACTGTTTAGTTACTTCCCTCCCTTCCCCCAACATTTTTTCTTTGGCTTTAACAAACTGGTCTGGAGCCAACTGTGACATCAGTTTAGTAATGACTTTAAGCACCATTTATGCTGTTATCATGGCAATTTAAATTGTCACTTTCTATTAAAAGGTCTACCTCAGAATGGTTTTAAGTTGAAAGCGTTCCACAATGACAGTGCAATTAAACAAGGAAAAAAAAAACCCTTTCTTGGGATGTCAGGGCAAACGCATTTTAAATGGTGGTTCAGCAGCGCCTTGCTAATTTAAACTATAGTATTGCTTTCTATTAAAGAATAGAAACTGATTTAAGCTTTCCCCCGCTCCCTGTACTGTGTGACAGTTTGAATTGGCACCATGTCCCAGTCAAAGTCCTGATGTGCCAATGGGGTCCCTGAACCTAAAGTGTACCCCACCCAAGGCAGGCATTAAACAGAAATAATTTCCCTGTGTGATGGGGAAGCATCACCTTTCACAGAATTGGCTTTTAAAATTGCCCTTTTCTGATGCCTTTTTCAAACTGTAGTCCACTTGCTCATCAGGGAGAGAATTGTGCATCACCGAGGCGGGCAGGGGAGGGAGGGGGGAGGACTGCTTTATCAAGATGACAACTTCCTGGTTTAAAAATGGACAGTCAACTCTGGCGAAAATTTAATGTGCAAAGTAATTCTGAGGACAGGTGTGTGAACCTCTCTCTCTCTCTCACTTGGGCTTCTGAGTTTAGATCTCCAGGTGGTTTATGTATTTCCTCAACCTCTTCATCAATTCAACTGAGGGAAGACACTTGAGGTACTTTTGTCTTTGAATACGTTTTACCACAGAAACGATAACTGAGCACAAATGTTGAATGGGCCAGTACAAAATAACATGATTTATCTACCTCATCTGTCTCCTGGACTCCCGTAGCCCCAACAGTCCCTAATTCCCAGGCATTTGGCTTAGATAGATTCCAGCTCTTAGAGAGAATAACACAGTTACATTATTAGGTGTGGGTGCCTTAAATTAGAAGTTGAAGAATATTTGAACAGCAGGAATGGCTGGCATTTTATTTTAATGGTCTTGAAGTATTTCCAGCCTCTCTGACTGTACCTTATGTCATGAGCAATAGTCTTGTTCTGAAGCGCATTAGCTTTACCAGAAATAAATGAGGCATAGCATTTAAGTTGCTTCTGTTACATTCTCAATTGATATGGTTATTGCTCTGAAGGACACTGAGATAGCATCTTGAGAAAAGTGTCCCAATGATGATGATAGAGATGCAATTTTTTATGTCTACACAATTACATTTCTAACTTCACCACATTCCACACTTGACTGGCATGGAAAAGATGATCGATGTAAACCCAATCCTTATGAGAATAATACATAAGCTACTGGGATCGAAACTCATTTTTATTTTACAAACTACGCAAACTTTCTTTCAGTTCCATTTTCTTCCTGTTAACACCACAGACATGTGTACTGAACCATGAGGCAGCTGGAAACAGAAGAAATAGACTGCTGATTTGGGGGCTGAAGGGGGAGACAGGAGTCACCTTAAAAAGAAGTGTTACTGATTCAAAGGTGGATGTAGACGGAAGAAGAAAGAGGGACCCAGAGAAACTTTCTTTGGAATGCTGCACAGAGAGAAACTGGTGAAATCATTAAAGATCCAAAGAGAGGCCCTGGCTGGCTAGCTCAGTTGGTTAGAGCATCATCTTGATGTACCAAGGTTGTGGGTTCGAGCCTCAGTCAACTCACATCTAAGAATGACCCAGTGAATGCACAAATGGATGGAACAACAAATCTCTCTCTCTCTCTCTCTCTCTCTCTCTCTCTCTCTCTCTCTCTCTCTCTCAGAGGGACATAAAGACACACACATAAGGAGGCAGTTTTGGGGGCAATTAGAGTCAGAAATCTGAGTCACAGTAGTTTTTTCCACTTTAGTCACCGCTCACACGGTTATCAACCTGATTAAAAGATCCTTCAGAACAGGTTTTGGGTAACTTCCCTCTCTGTCATCTCAGACAACTCCTAGCCCTGGGCCAGGCATGTGGCAGTTTGTAAGGTCAAAATATCAGCTCTCACTTACTTTTCCTCTATGTGAAAATAAGATCATGTCCTTTCTCTGTGGAAGATAAAATGGAGTTGGAATATTTAGACATCGGAAATAAGTTTAAATAACAGTTTGGCAATAATAGAAGAGATGTCTCAAATTTTATTATCATTTTGGGACATTGCAGGGATAATTTCATGGAAATTTTTACAATAGGGCCGTGAGTAGCTTGCCAAAGTTGACCTGTTAAAGGAATGCTTATGTGCAAATTTAGGTTTAAAGGATGAGAAAACAGTGTGGTTAGTTCTGCCAATGATGGCAGAGGGCTAAACACTGAGCAAATTTAAGATACAGAGTGATACCCTTGCTATAGATCGAGGAACTCATTCCATTCCTAGTTAGGGAGACTTCCAGATGCTGAGCCAAGAGCGTGGAATTACAGGATAGTGGATGTCAGTTCTCACCAATCCCCTTGGTCAGCCACATCTCCTCTGCCTTCTCCTGTGAGGAGTTTGGGGGAGCATGCCAGAGAGTAGGCCGGAAAGTCTTCTTTTCTTCCTCACACATGATTCCCTTAAGCTTTCCAGCAGCATTTTATAGGGTGACCTGTATGGATTCTTTCAGGAACTTGGACATGTAATTTATTGAAGGTTAGAGGCCTAAACTTATTGAAAATGGTGGCATTTTATGTCTTCGTTTTCTTTGCGTAACTGTCACCACAGTCAATTTTAGAACATTTTTGTTCCTGCTAAAAGGAGCCCTGTACTCTTGGGCAGTCACTCCCCAATTCCACCTGTCCCTCCAGTCCTACACAATCACTAATGAACTTTCCATCTCTATACATGTGTCTATTCTGGAAATTTTGTATAAATGACATGATACAATATGTGAAATATGTGGTCTTTTGTGTCTGGCTTCTTTCTCTTAGCATCATGTTTACGAGGTTCAGCCACACTGTAGTATATATGAGTACTTCATTCCTTTTTATTGCCAAATAGTATTTCATTATATGGCTATGCTACATTTTATTTATCCACTCATCATTTGATGAATTTTATAGGTTGAATTGTGCCCCTCTCCTACAATGATATATTGAAGTCCTAACCCCCAGTACCTCAGAATGTGATCTAATGTGGAAACAGGGTCATGGCAAATGTAATTAGTTAAGATGAGGTCATATTAGAGTAGGGTGGGCCCTTAATGTGACTGGTGTCCTTATAAGAGGAGAAGAGACACAGAGACACACAGGGATAACACCATGTGATGACAGAGTAGCAGCAATTGGAGGTGAGGCAGCTGAAAGCCAAGGAACACCAAGGCCTGCCAGCCACCACCAGAGCTGGAAGAGGAAAGGACCGATTATCCCTGAGAGCCTTCACAGGGAGCCTGGCCCTGCCACCTTGCTCTCAGACTCCCAGCCTCCAGAACTGAGAGAATGAATGCCTGTGTTTTAGGCCACACAGTGTGTGGTGCTTTGTTATGGTGGCCCTAGGAAAAGGACACAAATGACATTTGGGCTATTTCCACTTGGGGTTCCATTTTAATACTGTGTTCATAGTATGTACAGAATACAAAGTGCTTTTAGCCTACGCAAACTGATCATCATAGTTAATGCACATAGCACACTTACGAGACAGATTTAAACTCTCCCATTTTTTTTTCAATAAAGAAACCGAGGCTCAGAGAAAATAGTAAGAGGCTAAGCCAGGATTTAAACCCAGGTCTTCTGATTCTAGATTCAGCACCCAATAAACTTGATCACTGAGTAAGTAATTCACAGCAGGAGAGACAGCTGTATCAGAAAGAAATCACAGTAATGACAATAGCTAGTATTTATTGAATATTTACTAAGTGCCCGCACTGTGCTAAGCACTTTTCTCACATGTGGCAGACACCACCAGTTGCCAACAGAATGCACAATGTCTTTTTCCTTACTAAGAGAAATCTAAGCTATCCAGGGTTACAATGATAGTGGCTAAAAATTACATTTCCCAGCCTTTGTTGCAGGCAGGGGTGATTGAGTGCTATAGTTCTAGGAAATAATATTTATGTTGCTATGGATCTCCAATGTGGCAGAAACAGCCATGCCCCCCAAGAGTCAGGCTGCCTTCTATGACATAGACACATTGCTGGGAAGGATTGTCCAGGCAGGAACTATATTTTCTGACTCCCTTGACTGAAGTCTGGCCAGTAGAATGTGAACAAAAATATAGTGCCTCAATTCTAGGCTGATCCATAAACCTTCCCACCCAGTTTCCCATGCTCTCTCTTCCGTTGTCACATATTGGAATATTCATGACCCCGGAAGCCCCGTATGCTGAACTGGTCTTTGCATGATGACACTAAGCAAAGCTGCATTCCATCCTCTCCCTCTAACCCCCACCCTCTGCTATCAGCAGACCTTAGCAAGAGTGAGAAATAAAGGTCTGTTGAGTTAATCCACAGATGAGTGGGGCTTATTTGTTACAGCACTTAGCCTATCCTGACTTAAAGTTGTTACAACTGCAGTGGGAAAGTTTTGCTCTCTTGATTGAATCACCACCCCTTCCTCTTTTTCACTCTGAAATCTTTGAGCCCTTTAACCAAGGCCAGTGACTACCTGCCTCTGGGCTTCTTGGTGAGTGAGAAAAACTAATCCTCTGGTTTACTGAAGCTACCGTTTACTCTGGGATTCTGTTATTTGCACTCTAGTACAATCCCTAACCGATACAATCCATTATTTCAAGTAAACCTTGCACAACTCTTCCCAGGCAGTGCTGTTACTATTCCTGTTTTATGATAAGAAATTAAGTATTTTGTTGAAGATCACACAGCTAGTAAAGAGGCAGAAACCAGGGTTTGAATCAGTCAGTCGCAAAGCCAGAATATTAACCAACATATGAATGACCTTTAAGAAAGCCCTTTTCCAAAATGTATCTATTGTTCTAGATTGCACAGTTTTTTGTTCCATAAAAACTTAAAATCCTACACCCAAATTCAACCACTTACTTTTTATTCAAATATACTGATGGGTCTGTTTTTAATAGATTGAAGCAACATTGTTGGAAGATAACACTTCATAAAAGTGAGCATAAGGGCAGAGATGCAGGCTGCTTTATCAACGCAACATTTAATCAGAACTACATCATCATTTGAACTTGCCATATTAGCAATAAAGTAAGATTGATCCTATAACAAACGAATCTCCTGGTGGCTGAGTCATTTGGTTTGAAAAAAATGACTCAAAGGCAGTAACTTAAAATAATCCATCAAGCTTTCATGCTTAATATGTACTATTCTTTTCTTAATCCAATTCTGCTTTTGAAAATAATTTGTCATGCTTTGATGCTTAAAATATACTTATTGTTTCCTTGATCTAATTCTCTTCTTTCTGTGGCATGAAAGTACTTTTGTTCTTTTCTTCTTTCTCTCCCATATGGTGCTGGTTCAATGCCTGGAAGCCTCTAGGAATTAAAAAATCAGCTTAAAGCTTCGATCCTCCAGAGGTAAACTAGTCGGAATGAGAAAGTAGAAAACACATCTAGGAGAGGGTAAGGATGAGTGTGCCCCAGTAGATAACTTTAATCCTCTAGCGGATATACTTTAAGGTGTCTACCTAGCCACCTCAATTCCTGTCACCAGGAATTGTCCTGTTAACCCTATTGTTCAAGGTGATACCCAGTGAGAGGAGTGTTTGTACAGATACCCCTATCTCATTGGTTACAGATAGTTGTATGAGGTTGAGCATAAACCCAAGGTAGGGCTCTCAGAAGCTCTTTCTCGGGAAAGTTGGAAGTTCAGTTCTGTGAGACTCAAGCTCCATCTGGGGTCTAGGATAGCAGAGATGTACAAGCTCAGAAACTGTGAGTAGCAGGAATGAAGAAAGCTGATTTGCAGAGAAAGAAGAAAGAAAAGTTGTGCAGAGAAAAGCAGAGAGGGAGAGAGGGACAGAAAGAGAGAGACACAGAGAGAGAGGGAGGGAGGGGGAGAGAGAGAAAGATGACAAAAACGAGAAAGATAGAATACAAAAGTAAATATGAAGCTTGCTAAAGATTACTTGTCATGAGCTAATTTACGTCTGATAGGAGAACAAATTCTACTTAAAAAACAGGCAAATAAAAAATGAGTTGACTTATTGCAATGTGCACAAGTGCATCGTGCATACCCATATACAACATATAGGTTTCAAAGGTTGTTTGCTATTGTGATTTTCAGAAAGCAGTGGCTCTAATCCTGGTGGTACATTAGCATTTCCTGGAGAGTACTTTAAAAAGACCAATGTCACCCTGGTCAGGTGCTCATTTGGTTGGAGTGTCGTCATCCCAGTGCACTGGGGTTGTAGGTTCGAATCCATGGTCCAGGCACCTGCCAGGGAGAACCAGTGAATTCATGGATGGGTATAACAGCAGGTCAATCTCTGCCTTCCATCTCTCCCCCTCTCTCTAAAATCAATTGATAATATTTTTAAAAAATACTTTATTTATTTACTTAGTTTTTAGAGAAGAGGGAAGAGAGAAAGAGAAGGAGAGAAATATTAATGTATGACAGAAACATCCATCAGTTGCCTGTCACACACGCCCCCAACTGGGGACCTGGCCCACAACTCAGGCATGTGCCCTGATCGGGAATTGAACCAGCGACCTTTCAGCTCACAGGCTGGCACTCAATCCACTGAGCCACACCAGCCAGGGCTAATACATTTTTTAAATAAATTTATTTATTTATTTATTTATTTATTTATTTATTTATTTATTTTTAGAGAGAGGAGAAGGGAAGGAGAAAGAGAGAGAGAGAAACATCAATGTGTAGTTGCCTTTTGCACATCACCCAAATGGGGACCTGGCTTGCAACCCAGGCATGTGCCCTGACTGGGAATTGAACCAGCAACCCTTTGGTTCGCAGGCTGGCACTCGATCCACTGAGCCACACCAGCCAGGGCTAAAAACATTTTTAAAAAAGACTAATGTCTGGGTTTCACTTGAGATCAATGAATCAAAATCTTTGGAGTAGGGTCCAGTTACCAGTATTTTCTTCCCAAAGCTCTTCTTGGGTTATTCCAATGTATGGCTATAGTGTGAAAATCTTTGGTAAAAAGCAATTTAAGCATGGCTCATGACATTTACAAATGGCCATTTTGGTAAGCTGTTAGCCATCAAGCAATAATTCTAAACTAAGCAATACCTTATACCTAGATAAGGCACAATTTGTCTTGATTTTCCTAAGTGCCTTTTCTTACCACAAGGTATTAAGCGTGCCCATCATTCAACAGCAGTTCTTAAGAAAGAAATCTGTCTAAAGTAAAACCCACCAGACAATTTGGGTCCAACATACCAGTTGACCGACAATTACATGTAGCACTTTCCTGCTGAGCGATTTTACTAGAGATGGAACCATCACTAACCATGAAACATTTACAAGCTTTCCTCACCACTGTGTCAAATGGAAGCTTCTGGTTGGCCTCAGTTTGGAACACTCAGAGGTTTGCAGAGCAAGCTGTTTTCAAGGTCGAGTGTTTCACACAGCTTGGCTTAGGTCAGGTCCACGTTCATGGGAACCTTGTTGCTGCTGAACTATGAAATTTCCTGATTAAGGAAAGGAGAGGAAACAAGTCATTAACTAGCACCTACCCACAGCACACCATCCTGGGGAGTTCTTTTTGCTTTCTTGAGGAGAATTAAAAACAGAAGATGCTGCTGTTACAATTCCCTGAAATAAGATGACAAAACCAAGGATGAACATTTAACAGCTGTTTTGGAACTGATTCTGGAAATAAACAGAAAGCTGCCTATGGTTTCGCCACAGTTAAAAAGCCCAGATTCCCTGTGATTCATACGCGGTCTATAGCATGCAAGCTGAGCCAAGGAAATGATGCCAAGAAAAGACAATGACAAAGGGAGAGGCTTAATCATCATGACAGTTGCAATTATAATTAAATGTAAACTCGAGAAGAGGATTGCTTCATTCTAGTAAGAAGGCCAAGGTTGGTGGGGGAGTCTATAGCGAGTGGACCAAAGGCCATTGTTAAATTTCTCTCCCTACTTAAAGAATTTTCAGCTTTAACTTATTAATATTTATAAAATACAAGAAAAGACAATATTATTTTAATAGCCAGTATGAGAATTCCTCTTAGAAGATCAGCTTTCTTTCTAAGCTCGCTCTTTCTTTTCCTTCCTCCCTCCTTCCCTCCTTCCCTCCTTCCCTCCTTTCTTTCTTTTTCTTTCTTTCTTTCTTTCTTTCTTTCTTTCTTTCTTTCTTTCTTTCTTTCTTTCTTTCTTTCTTTCTTTCTTCCTTCCTTCCTTCCTTCCTTCCTTCCTTCCTTCCTTCCTTCCTTTCTTCCTTTCTTTCCTTTCTTTC